>JAIFZK010000007.1:17280000-17407500 GCA_027481765.1 Tenualosa thibaudeaui
GTTTTGCAATCTGGCATCAGTTTGATGCTTGGGCCTCTAGGGTTATAGACAGTACGGTGACTGTGCAACTCATTCTAACTAGCTGCCTGTTATGATATGTGTGTGTGTGAGAATACTGGGGAATAATCCTATGGGAATGTGTATGTGTGTGTGTGTGTGTGTGTGCATGAGTCTATATCATGTCACTTTCTATTGCTTTATAATATAAGTGTGTACATAAATTTTCATAAGCATGTGTGTTTTATGTGTATGCTTGTGACACACGTGTGTGTGTGCACATATGTTCCTATTTTCACTCACCATCAGTGGCGTCACATTCCCCAACCCATTGTGAAAAGACTCAGCAGGTGACCTTTGACCTCAGCCGTTAGTCAGGTGCCGTGAAGTCTTTCCTGTCACCTGCAAGGAACCTGCTCACGCACAGCTGAAAACAAGAGTGTTTTGTGTGTGTGAGTGTGTGTGTGCTTGTGTGTTATAATCAATCCACCATCCTCTCTTACATATTTTAAAGTAATGCGATGAACTGAAGAATTTAATCCTTCAAAGGACTGAATCCTGAAAGTGCAATATCAAACATTCTGGATGGACACTGCAAATGTCATAGGCTCTAGTCTGTGTCAAAATGGGTTTGAAGACTTTATTTTAAGGTAAAAAATGCACTATGTTGCTTTAATTATTTATGACAAGCAAGCGTTAAAGATGCTTGCTCTTAGTGCAGGTTAGTGGTAGGTTTGTGTGGCATTGTGTGAAGGCTTTGTTAGCGTAGTAAATGTTCTTGGAATGTGACATGTGGAGACCGATTCACTCATATGCTCTTTCAATACATCAAATACACATTTTGTGCACAGGCCTGAAATATGTGCACATACACACACACACTCACGCCCAAAGGCAATTTATGCAGGATTCCCAATGTAGCATATCATGCTGCCATAAGTGATGAGGTTTGTTTTATCACAAATCACTTATCCATCCATCAGGCTGAACACTGACCAGCAAAACCATGCCCATCATGATTACATACAAAACCATCAGAAAACCATGCAAAATAAAAAAAAAACCCTAAGCTGGTCAGTCGTCCAGACCATGCTGGTGTGATCAGCTATAGTTGAGCATACTAGCAAGGCCAAACTCATAGTCAAACTGCATGCTGCTGATGAACAACCCATAAAGCTGGAAACTGCAGGTATAGCCAGCAAAACCAGCGAGGGAAGTCCAGCGATTGCTAGACTGACTAAACAATTAATAATCGTATGAAAATACACCTAAAGATGGACAGGTTTCAGAGCAGGCTTCACTCCATCTCTTTTCTCTCAACTCTGAGAGTGCTGGCATGGACCTGTCAGATAACAGCCTCTTTGTTATTTCACAACCTAAAATGGTGAAAGAAAGTTGATCAACCTATCTGGGTACACCAGCTTGACAAAAAGTTCAACTCTGCGACTTCTCCAGGAAACTTCTGTAAATGACTAGTTTGAGACGAGACTTTTTTTGTCTTACAAGGTATGTGAAATTTTGTTTGTTTGAGGTAGTCATACTCCCATCCAGGAGAGGCGCTGTAAATCACAGTGTTTCAACAGGATGTTGTTCGCGGATGTGCATGGTGGTACTGGAGAGCCCCCATGTGTTTCAGCAGCTGTGAATGTAATGTAGGCTGAAAGCAAACCTCAGTATTTTCGTTAGTCATTAGCATCAGATTTGAATCAGAAAATGGGTAAAAAAGGCAAAAAAGAAAAGAAAGTGAAAGGAGCGGAGAAGACGGCCGCCAAAATGGAGAAAAAGGTTTCCAAACGGTCGAAAAGAGAGGAGGTAACGTTCACGTGTTAAATGAGTAGGCTAAAGTTAAAGCTGGCTACAGTTGTTTGTTTGGAACAAATATCATTACACACATAAAAAATCATCAGTCATCTCTGTCTACGTGTGCTCAATGACAGGAGGATCTTGAAGCGCTTATCGCAGAGTTTCAGCAGATGGACGCGAAGAAGACGCAGGTAGTGGAGACAACCTGCCCGGCGCCTTCGGCCAGGTGAGTGGCTGCGTCCTCCTACTGTCTGACTGCAGAGCTGTCAAATGCCAATAGAACCTGTCGCCGTAATCTAATCCATCAGAAGTTAAAGGTGGCCATGCGCCCTATGTCCGTAGGCTCAACGCCTCCTTGTCCGCCCATCCTGAGAGAGAAGAGCTAATACTCTTCGGTGGAGAGTTTTTTAACGGCAAGAAGGTGAGCCTATGAAGAGTGTTTGTGATATAATGTGTTCTGTTTTTGGAAGTTTGGAAGTCAGTTATGCTGGTAACATTTACGCTATCCATAAACTCATCGTTGCCTACACCACCTCTGTTGTTCTAAGAGTAGCTGATCCTTAGAGTGCACTAAGATGCATTGCACTAATGTCACAAGCTACGCTATAGTAGGCTGTATGACTTAACCCTCCTGTTGTGTTCTGGTGAAATGTGACCGAAATCACCTTTTTTTTTCAATCTCAGAAATGCACTTAATCTAATTGGATGGTCTTGGGGGTCCATGTTTATACAGGCTATCTGAACACATAACACCAATCATTTTCACAGACATATTTAAACATATTTGGTGTTTTATTCAACTTTGTTGTGGTCAAAAATGACTTGACTATAAGAAAATGAATGAGTGAGAAACAGTAAATGTACAAAATTGTTTTCAGACACATACAATCCTACCTACAGATTAGATGGACAGAATAAGTGTGTTTATGTTCACTTACACAAACATAAACACACCCCTTACTCCCTATTTTTGCTTTCAGTGACAGCCTCCACAAAACAAAACTTCCAATAAAATCTCTCCCCCACTGAATTACATAGGCTTCATTCAGTGAGTCATACAGGCCATAATTAGTACACAAAAGTTTTAAATTTGTAATATTCAAAAGAGCATACCTTGATTAAGAGGCTTGTCACAAATCTGATGATAATCATATGTATTATGTCAAGTTAAAAACGCTCCGGTCATTTCTGACTGGAACACCAAAGTTGTAACCATGAAACTAACCCAACAGGAGGGTTAAGTCATCTGCTTAACATTTTTGTGAAGACTAATACAAGATAAATAAAACTCAGTGTCCTCTTAATCTTCAGACATATTTGTACAATGACCTGTTCTTCTACAACATCAAGAAGAACACTTGGACAAAGGCGGAGATCCCTAATCCACCTCCTCCTCGTTGCGCTCACCAGGTAGGCCTACTGCTAAAGCCTGTGTGCAGTGTTCATCAGACTTGCCAACAGGTTTTGGGTGAAGATGGAAATATGATGCCCTTGATTTGAATAACAGTACAGTATGTAGTTCCTTTAAATGCATAGCCCAAGCAAATTTGAAAGTTCCAGGCTTTCCAAGTTTCAAGTTTTAGCCTCTTTAGCCTTTAGTGGTAATGATACACAGGGCAACTTTGTGAGCAGCGTTGCTTGACCACCGCATAACTGGTTCTCTATATTCTGATTAGATGATGAGGATAATTTGCCTACTTATTATCAACAAAGAAATGAAAATGTGGTTGAATATCAATGGAAATGCGCGACATTGCTCAAAAAGTTGCCATCTGTGTCGTCAGATTTAGAGGCAAAGCCATTTCAGTTCAAACACTAAAGCACCTTATCTGCTGTTGAAATGTCACTAAATTAGGTGTGTCTATTTGCCAGAAATGTTTTGAAACTGGCTAGAGTAGCCTACTGCTTGGCTGTGTGTTTTTCTTTCAGGGTTTTTCTCAGGTATGGTATGTTGGTGTGTCGCTGTTACAGGGTTTTCTTAACAGGTTTTTCAGAGCCCAGAGGGAGTCAGGTTTTGAGCGTTAAAGGTTCTGTGTCTGTCTCATTGTGGTGGTGTGTATCACTGTTGAGTTGTTTAGCTTTGGTGTTGGAGAGCTTTAGTCATGTGCTTTGATATGTTTGAATGTGTTCTGCCACAGGTAGAGAAATACTGTACATAGGGAGTATGGAACTGTAACAGAAGTGATCACTTTATGACCACCAGGGGGCATGCTTCCTCTTCCTTCTTGGCCAAACTGATTGCCAGTGGCTTGAGGAATATGATTACCAGTCAAGTTTGCTCGATGTTGTGAATGCTCAGTTTGGGCAATTTATGTAGCAAAATCGCCACAGTTGACATGAAACATCAAGACAAAGTTGAAAGTTGAAATTTTTTAGGAGACTCCTCAAGCATTTATTGATACCGTGGGAGGTTTCTAACTTTTTTTAAAACTGATCACAAAGTCCCTTTAGCAACAGCACTATGTCAACCAGTATTCCCCGCATTCAGCTGCTAGTACTGGAAGGGTTAAGTATCAACTGGCCGAGGCGAAGACAGCACCGTTGGTATCAGAACTACTGTAAATGACTATCATAAGTCAATAGTAACTTTTAACTTTGATTAGTAATTCCTAAGCAGCTTCATAGTGTATGGGGGACACTCCAAATCTATGAGTGGCTTCCTCTGGCAGCGTATCTCTATATTACTTTAACATACAAGCTTTTGTGTATTTGTGTGATGAGTAGGTCCACATAATGTCAAAACTTGTACATAAGCAGTGATTTTTTTATTTATTTTTTTTTTGCTGTAATTGAATTGTGTTGATGATGTGTCTCTTCTTACAGGCGGTGGTGGTTGCCCAAGGAGGCGGGCAGGTGTGGCTCTTTGGTGGAGAGTTTGCCTCACCTGACGGAGAGCAGTTTTACCACTACAAGGACCTATGGGTGCTGCATCTCAATCCTCTCAAGTGGGAGCAGATCAAGTAAGAAGGGTGACATGCGCATAGGCAACTTTTCATAAATCAGTATGCATTTATATATACACATTCAAGTGACGGACATATAATCACACTCATATTCACATATTTATAGAAGCATGTCTGTCATTTATCACATATTGTTGATAATCAGAGAAGCATTGTGAATGTATTGTACGTGTGTGTGTGTGTGTGCGTGTGCGTGTGCGCACAGAGCTCCAGGTGCTCCCTCAGGTCGCAGTGGGCATCGGATGGTCCTGTGTAAGAGGCAGCTGCTGGTGTTTGGAGGCTTCCATGAGAGCACCAGGTATGGGTTCACTTCACACACTGGCATACTACATTCTACATACTACATACTACATACTGACATTGCCGTACTACTCTCTGCCACCTGGCACAAATCAGCCAGTCAAGTTCTGTCTCAGTCTGCAGAAAGAGATATTGATACACTCAAGACGACTGGATTTCTGCCTCCTTTGTAGTCAAAGTTGATTTCTCCATCCTTTGTAGTCAAACCTGACTCCTATTTCTGTACAATTTGAGACACAATGTAAAATGCACTAAGCAAAAAGGTATGTGGTATGAATAGCAAAGCAAGCCCCTGTTAAAAATGTAGTAATCTCATGATACTTTGTCATAAGATCAAGCTTCAAAATATTACATCTACAGTAAAACAGTCAACATGCATGTGTTTCATTATTAATTCATAAGTGTTTCATTATTAATTGTAATTAAAGTGCTCCGTTTTAAGGTTCTTTCTGAAAAACTGAACTGCTCATAACAGTTTCTGTTGATTTTGACTTTTGAAGTTGACCTCTGGATTTGAAAAGACATTGACATCTTTACATTGGAAGATGAAAACTTAATATAAATTTTGTGTGTGTATGTCTCCTACAGAGACTACATCTACTACAATGACGTGCACTGCTTCAGTCTGGACTCGTTTACCTGGAGCCGTCTGGCCCCCTCTGGCACAGGCCCCTGTCCCCGCTCAGCTTGTCTGATGAGCCCCAACCCAGACCACTCAGGCCTCATTATCTATGGGGGATACTCCAAATCTGTGAGTGGCTGCCTCTGGGATATACATACACACGCACGCACACACACACGCACACACATATATATATATATACACTAATATACACTTTATATTAGCACACACAAAGCCGCATTAACAAGTTGCTTATTAAGTCACTACAAATCACTTATTAATACCTTATTCTTATTATGACTTTATTCTACCCATAATAGTCCATTAACTCAGAATTTTTCCAATATTAACTTGTAATTACTGTTTATTCGCAGATGGTAAGTTGTATATGAATTATAATTTTAATATGCTTTGGTTAATATGGGGCTTATAAGATGGTAGTACAACAGGAGAAGTTATTCTCAGTTATTTCTCAGTAATACTGAGAAAAAATGGTCTGTCCATAGCAACAAAACCCAAAGATACAAGTTCTAATCTTGTCCAAATAAGTCCTAATTACATTTTTTTGATGAAATAATTGTTCCTCAGAATACCTGTTCCTGTTGTACTAGCACCTTATAAGGCCCTTACTAAGCAAAGCATATTAATATCATGATTCATATACAACAACTAACTTATTTACTATGAATAAGATGTAATTAGGAAGTAATACTGGCAAATTTCTTAGTTAATGGTCTACTATGGGTAAAATAAGCTCATGTAGAATATGGTATTAATAAGTGATGTGCAATGACTAACAAATGACTAGTACATTATTAACTTGCATGTTAATAAGCAGCTTGTTAATGGTGGATCTGTGTATAATAAGTATATATATATATATATATTTTTTTTTTTTTTTTTCAAATTTGTCTATAGGCTCAACTGGCCTCCAGCATGAGTAGACTGTGATAGGTTGGTCTTTCATGGGTAATATCCCATTCATTAGTAATGGCATGGTTAGATTAATGAGACAGATTCTTCCCCCTTTCCTCAACAGAGGGCCAAGAAAGATGTGGACAAGGGAACCATTCATTCAGATATGTTTCTGCTCAAGAGAGAAGGCAAAGACAACCAGGGTACTTTACTTTGATGCAACAGCACACAATCGGAAATTATTGCGTTAACACAAAGCTGTATGCTTTGTATAAAGTTAGAGGTAGACATCCCAGGTTCAGAGGCGAAAGCCCTTGCATGTATTCCTTCTGTGCTTGATATAAGTGAAATGACTTATCTGCTTATCTGAAGAGATGTGCTGATTAGGATCAGCTAAATCACTTATTGGTGAATTTGTGAGTTGGAACAAATATGTAACATGTGGTTGGGCTTTTTCTTTCTGGACTTGGAATGTCCGTCTGGAATGTCTGTGTACAAAAGTGTTTGCACATGAGTGTGAATGAATGATATCTGTGTGTGTGTGTGTGTGTGTGTGTGTGTGTGTGTGTGTGTGTGTGCGTGTGCGCGCAGCCTATGTATGTGTTGCTCTATTTTGGTACCTGAGCATGTAGCTGGTTCCAGTGTCTGATGCTCCTCTCTCTCTGCTCTAGAGAAGTGGGCCTGGTCCCGTGTGAGCCATGGGGGGGTGAGGCCGCCCCCGCGCTCCGGCTTCAGTGGGGGAGTGTGTGTGGGTGCGGGGGCCCGTGCCCTCATGTTTGGGGGTGTGTGTGACGACGAGGACGAAGAGACGCTTGAGGGAGAGTTCTATAACGACCTCTATCTGTATGACGTCACCAAGAACCGCTGGCACCTTGCCCAGCTGAAGGTGTGTGCTTTTGTATGTGTGTGTGTGTGCGTGTGTGTGTCATTGATCATTTTTTTCCACTTTAACTTGTGCCAGTGAAGTGCCATTAGTTGTTTTACACACACACACACACACACACACACACACACACACACACAAACATACACACATTCATTCATTCACACGTAAAAAACATTCTACACACACTTGTAGGGCACCAAATCGGAGCGAAAGAAGCGACGGCGGGGGAAGAAGGTGGGAGAGGGGGATCAGACGGAGGAGAGGGCAGAAGACACTCCATCACCACAGGAGCCGACCGAGATCATCAAGGAGATTGTCACCGAAGATGGCACGGTGATGACCATCCGGGAGGTGGTGCCCGTGGCCAGGGCTGAGCCTCAGAGCGAGGAGGAGGAGGAGGAAGAGGATGACGAGGAGGAAGAGGGAGCAACAGCAGCCTCGCTGGTAGAGCCCTGTGCCCGCTCCAACGCCATGGTAACAGTGAAGGGGGGCCGCCTCTTCCTGTATGGGGGCATGTTTGAAGTCGGGGACAAACAGTTGACTCTTGGTGACCTCTACAGCCTTGACCTTCATAAGATGAACAAATGGGACATTCTGCTGGAGATGGATCCCAGTAAGTAGGAGTATTTGTGTGTGTGTGTGCGTGTGTGTGTTTGTGTGTATGTGCGTGCATGCGTTTGTACGTTTGTGTGTGTGTGTGTGTTTGTGTGTATGTGCCTGCATGTGTTTGTACGTTTGTGTGTATGTGCGTGAATGTGTTTGTACATTTGTGTGTGTGTGTGTGTGTGCGCGCGCACGCAAATATGCGTGTTCATTCCCCTTGAAATGGTATCAATATAACCCTTCAACTACAATCAGATAAAAAGCACAAACACTCATACCCCAAACACATGTTAATACTCTGATCCTTGTGGAAGTTTTTATTTTATCTATGCAGCAGTGGGGTCGGCAGAGCTAAGGGTTTGGATGGTTCTCCAGATCTTCTGATTGTTTATGGTCATTTGTGTCTTTGTGCAGAGACTCAAGAGTGGCTGGAGTCTGATGAGGAAGAGGATGATGAGGATGATGGAGATGAAGAGGCTAGAGGAGGGGAGAGTGAGGAGGAGAGTGAGGAGGAAGAGGGCGAGAGTGAAGAAGGTAAACACTTATTTTCCTGTCTTACTCATTCTGAATGTGTGCATTTTATGTGAGTGTGTGTGTGTGTGTGTGTGTGTTCAGTGTGATATATCAACAACAGGTCTGTTTATGTTAAGTATGTTATGTGTGTCACTTGTGGTTCCCTTATCTAGTGTTCACTCTGTGTGTGTGTGTGTGTGTGTGCGTGTGCGTGCGTTTAGTATCAGATGAGATATTAGCAATAATTGTTGTTGTTGAACTTGTAGTTCCCTCATGCGATGTGTGCATCTCAACAACTGTTCTGTCTGTGTGTGTGTTACAGAGGGTGATCATCCATGTGTGCAGGCTGGTGAGTCTCTAGAGGAGTACCAGTGTCGGACAGAAGCGTACTGGGTGAAACTGGCACGTGCCAACATGGGACCAGACACCAAGGACAAGAAGGTGCAGAAAGTGGGTGTAGCCATGGCCAAAGTCTTCTATGAGGAGCAGTGAAGAGTGTGTTATGGACTGTATGCATGTGTGTGTGTGTGTGCGTACATCCTTGTGTGCTTGTGTATGTGATTACTGAGTATGTTTTTGTACATTTTACATGTGTGTGAGAGTGTTTGCCTCTTCCCAGCCATTTGTATGTGCAGATGGTTGATGTATTAAAGAATTTATCCCAATCTCTACTTGTACCTGCTATTCACACAAACATGCACAGTCACACAGTCTTAGCCTACGCTCTTGGTGGTTGAAAAGTGGCACAGGATACACTGTTGTTGAACACAGGTAATGAGTGAAAGTCCTGTAGACTGAAGTAGGTTTGAAAACCACAGGAGTCTAGATGGAGTTTCCTTTACAGAACTCAACTTGGGTCAAGTGTGCAGAGCACCTTTAAAACATCTCCTTCCAACACAGTTTAGAATTCACAGGTGAATTCTCTTTGCACCGCGACGTCCTGACCAAGGTTTAGAGAGGTTAAATGCATCCAGAGAAACTTATCATCCTGGGCGGAGGCTCCTAATAAAACCTGGAATGGAACCTGAGCCCTGTGTGGAACTGTTAGAATGATTTTTATCTTAGACTAGGTTAGACGAACAACATTAATCCATGACTTCATTTTAGAGAATTTTGTATTAATTGTAGCACTGAATGTTGAAAGTTCAGATTTTTTTTTTTTTGCCTTCATAAAAGTGTTTCTCTGGGATTGGCAATTCATTTTGTAAAGTGTATAATTTTTTTTCATCAAAAAATGCTAAACTCTGATGTGTAGTTGATGCTGATGTATGCTGCCCTTAATCTAAAGCAGCTTTTGTTAAGGATTGTGATGACGTGTGTGTGGTTCAGAATCAACACTTTTCTATGACTTTCTTTTATACTTTTTAAATACTACATTATTTTGCAACAAATCATATTCATATAATTTAGTTCATAAAATAAATAAGCCATCAATAAATAATTGGACATTTCAGATAGGCCTTGGCCCTTCTCGGTGGACAAACTGTGTTTAAATACTTTTGTCATTTGATAGCATAGCATGTGTTTCTGTTTTTGTTTATTCTAAAACCACACATATCCATGTACTTGTCATCATTAATAATCCACTATCAGTAATGTGTAATAAATACGTAATCTACCTGCACTCTTGCCAATGGAGCACAGGTACTACGACTAGCTAACATCACAGTTTACAATTGCGGTCAGATTTCCCCATAGTCCACTACACTTCCTCCACTTCCTTTATAGATGTTCGACCTTGTGTGAAAGGGCTCTTAACTGAAGAGAAGGCGTTATTTTCAGGATGTGAGACATCTCATCTCTGGTACTAACTCGGCCTTCGTCTCATAGTCCACAATCTACTACAATCATCTCTGCTGAGTATCATCCCTGCCTCCTGACACCTGTCACCCTCCCCACCTGAGTGGTCCAGGTGTGAACTCTGACATTGACCGCCTGGGATTGTCCAGTGGTGCAGTGCTCCGGCTCTTTGGAGTGGAATGGTGTGCACATCCAAAGACGACAAGCAACCACGAGGTGCGAGATAATATACTGTATATACTACAATACTGTAGGAAAAAGGTCTGAACACAAAATATAGCTCAGCCAAACATACTTCATCAAATCTACTTTTAAGAAAACTGTGTAGCCCTTCTCTCTTTTACGCTTCTCAGACACAACATAACGACACACAGTAGGCCTACTGTGTAAACACCTCTCAGCACTCACATGGTCTCGTACAGCAACATAGCCACACTATAACACACATCTTCATTCATACATACATACATACTGTACATACATACATACATACATCTACAGACAAGTGGCCCTTACTTGCATGTGTACCCCCTGCTTGCTGGTGTGGGTACATGATGCACGTGTCGTGACATGGACTCGTGTTGATGTAGGGAGTTTCTTCCATAATTGAGAGCAACTTGGAAAAGCAGCAAGAGGAAGCTTCACAGCCAGAGAGCAATCAGTGGAACACACGTCTCTGTGTGGCCTACTTTTCCCCTCCCCTCACTCGCTCACTGTGTGTGTTTGTAGTGTGTGTGTGTGTGTGTGTATGTGCGTGCGTGCAGGGGGTGATGGATAATAGATTGAGGATGGATGAGGTTAGTGTTATACTGCTTCCTCTCCACTCCCTCTCTCTTCCTTTCTCTCCCTTTCGCTCTCTCCCTCCCGCCCTCTCTCTTCCTCCTCCCACTCTTTCTCCTTCTGTCGTGCTCCATATCTCCTCTCTGAGTTCAGGTTTTATAAATAACTAAAGGGGATTTTTTTCGTACCGCTCTGACGTCCTGAGGAGCACATGCTGCCTTCGTCATTCACCCCGTCAGCAACAGTGTGTGTGTGTGTGTACATGCACGCATGTGTTTGTGTGTGTGTGTGTGTGTGTTTGGGGGGCTCACACTTGTGTCTTCACTGTGAGAGTTTCGTGTTCTATGTTAGCACTTTGCTATGTGTTCTTAGAGCGCTGCTGATTTAATTTCACAACAGAAAGCCTGTCCTCACCTGTGATGGTGCATCTCACAGACACACACAAACTGTCTCTCTGACTGTAAAGCTAGTCAGATTTGCACTGGATCATGACTGTTTCATGGAGCTTTTATTGAACCTTTCCCTGAAGGAGGGAAGTAATGCAGTCAGAGAGGAAGAGGAAGAGAGAGAGAGAGAGAGAAAAGAGGAAAAATGGAAGCTAGGTAACAGGTGTAGTCTAACCTCCAGCAGGTGTGCAAGATGCATCAGGTATGTAGTCAGTGTATTTATGACTATACTATATTTCTGTAGGAGAGACAAGCAGTTACTCCTATACTGAGCCTTATATTGCTTCTCCTGATATAATGTGGTGGTCAGAGCTTTGTGAGGAGTATGTACCATGCAGAGGAAGGAGGTCTCTGTCCTTGTGACTGCTCCATTCATAGCTGCTGGTGTCAGGAGAGAGATCCCTATGGGCTTCAGTGCAGCTCGATCTGACACCCCATAATACTCACAAAGGGACAGGTAGGCCCCGGTTCTCTGTGCTGATTTTGATTCTGCAACCTCTCCCTGGTTTAATGTCTACATGAAAACGGCAAATGCGTATAGCACACACACACAAACACATCCTGTGTGTGTGTAGAAGTATGGTTAGAAGTAAGAGTGTATGTCTGGGTGTGAGTAAAATAGTTTGGGGAAAATAAAACACAAACCAGGCATTGTTACTTTCAAACACTTTCATTATTTTCTCCACAAAACTCAAAAAATAATTGAACAAATCAACCAACCCCAAAGAAATGAAAGACAAAAAAAGAAAGGAAAAAAGAAAGAATAAGAGCAGAGGTGAGAGAAAGAACAGGCATGCTAAGGCATGCTGCAGGCGCAGAGAACCATGGGATATCTCCAGGGTTTCAGTAAAAAACAGAACTGAACTCAGGACCCTCTCTCTCTCTCACACACACACACATTCCTGCTCATTGCTAACTCCATCTCTCGTCACTTCTCTGACCTGACCTCTATTGCATGCCTCAGCCAGGAAGTCCTGACCCTGACCCACTGCACCCACACCCAGCACTGAAGAACCTGTTACATGTAACGGATGACCTTTGACCTTAGAACTTAAATTCACTGACTCTGGTCCAATTCCAATTCATCTGAGCTCTGGGACACAACCTTGAGTTGGTGCTGATTGCCAGGTACAGGCCACCATCACACACCCGCACCCACCCCCTCAAACACACACACACAAAGATACATATTTTTGTCTTGCACATCAGCACACAGCAGGTCTTTCTGGTGATGTTCTGTTATGCTGGATGGAGAAACGGAGGGAAGTAAGGACAGAATAGAGAGAGGGAACAGAGTGGGCAAGTGAATGGCGAGATTGAGAAAAAGACTGAAAGAACGAAAGGGTGATAGGGAGAGAAAGTGAGATGCAGAGTGTGGGTGATGTGTGAGGGAGGTAGTTATGGAGGTTGACATCTGTCTCTTTTGCCACAAGCGCACATGAAATACATACAGTTCTCACCAGCCTTGACATATGTGTGTGTGTGTGTGTGTATGTTTGAGTGAGTGTGTGTTTGTGCTCTGGAGCAGCCCCTGCTGTCTTGGCTGATTTGACAGAGAGATCTGCAGCTTCAGCACACCACTGGACTGAGCTAACCTTAAGTACATCTGCCCCCCAAAACAGACAACATTTCAAAGCATTTGAATGATTCCCACCATTTTTTTTTCTGTTCCCACAATGATTCCAAAACTAGAGCAGTTTTATATATTTATATATTTATGTCCCATTATTTGTCTATACAAAACTAAAACATACGTTTGCATGCAACTTTTTGTTTTTTTTTAAAAAACAAGGCATTCAGCATTTTTTAGGATGTCTTGCAAACAGCTAAAAAACTTTTTTGCATTGTTTTTTTAAATGCTCCTTTTTCCCCATAAATAGTGTTCTTGAAAGCAGCAGAACATAACAGTCTCCGACCATCCACAATGGAAGTCCTGCATCTGTCATACACAAGGTAGCTAGGGGTATGTATGTTTTGTTTGTGTGTGTGTGTGTGTGTCTGAACATTTTTGTTGTCAGAGAGGGGAAAGTGAGTGAGAGGTAGAGCAATGTAATTGACAAAAATGTGTGGGAGGGGCCACCTAGCAAGAAGCCGCACTAAACAGCGCCCTCTGCTGGGAACTGTGACAGGAGCTGCTTTCAGAGTGGAGTCTGCTGCTCAACTTAGGACTATCTTCCATCTCACTACCACAGAGGAGAAAAATTCAGATAAATCATACACAACACAAAGCAAACACACACACACACACATCACTGCAGCTTCATCATGTAGTCAAGTTGGTCTGGATATGGGCTGGCACCCCACTGGTTACCTTGTGTAACAGCAGGTTGCTATGGTTATGTACATTGTGTGGGAGTGGCTGACCAGGCATGAGGGGACCACAAGGCTCTTCCAGCTGATGCTCTGAGAGAGAGGTAGCCCTGTTTCAGACCTCACTGTGAAACACACACACACACACACACAAATGCAGGCACACACACACACACACACGCACACACACGGTATATAGTGGAGGTGGACAGGAAGAGAAGGGAGGTTGTGAGGGAGGTTGTGTGTATGTAAAAGAGAGCAGCTAGAGAAGATGGTGACTGGAGAAAAGGATGCAGAGAGAGAGAGAGAGAGAGAGAGGAAAAGAAAAGAAGAGAGAGGACGAAAGATGGAACCGTTTCCCATCATTGAGATGTTTAAAATTTCCCCTCACATCATCATCTAAACACACACACACACACACTATTGATGTTGTTTGAATACACTCTCCTCACAAGACTGCACACACACACACCTTACACACACCTTTTGACAACACACTCTCTTCCAACATACACAAACATAAAGACACAAACACCCCTGTAAGAATAACTTTTCCCTCATGATAACACACACTCAACTCCATAAGAACACCAAAGCCACCAGCTGCATTGGAAAGGCAGGAAAATTTCAAAAGAAAAATAAAACAAAAACAAAAAGAATATCATACAGAAAAAAAGCATAAATGGGTAACTTAATACATGTACTGTATAAATGAATACGTTTAACTAGAAGTCTTTTACAAAGGATGCAGTAACTGTGGAATAACACCCAGAGCTGAAAGTTTGAGCAGATGCAGGCTTGCAGTTCATCCAGAGGTCCTGCCACCTGCGTATGTCTGTCACTGCATTTGGGTGTGACCAATCACACACACGTGTTTGTCTGTTTGTGTTCTGTCTTTTTCAGCTTCATTCCTCTTCATTCCTTCTCCATCCTCCCATCTGTTCATTCATCTGTTCGCCTGTCCATTATAGCAGTAAGAAACATGAGGAGGGTGGGCTGTCCCAGACCAAAGAGTTCAAATAAAAAAATGAATAAACAAGATGGCCACTCCTATATTGAGCAAAATCACCATGACAACCAGGATGGAGCTGGAGCCCTGTGGGGAGAGAGAGAGAGTGAGAAAGAGATACAACATCAATGCAAGTTATGACATATGCACACAAACACTTGCACAAACTACAAGCATACACTGTGTGTGTGTGTGTGTGTGTGTGAGTATGTGTGTGTGTTTGAGACAGAGACTCTGTACGTAATATGGCTATATGGCTTCCATGGCAGTTGGTATGTCATGTCTATGAATAATAATAATAACGTCTATGAAACGATCCTATGTGAGTCAGTGTGTGTATCAACTGTAGTTTTTGTGTCTAAAAGGGTGAGTAGTGAATGTTTGAACATGTTTATGTGTAAATGTGAATAATCGTGTGTGTCTGTGTGTAGCTGCAGCTGTTTCTATTTCATGTTAACCTGTCTTACACAACTCTGCTGCAATGCCCGCTCTCGCATCTACAAACAATCCCCCCTCCCCTTCCCCCATCCCTCTCTCCGATTGGCTCCATCTGAAGTGAGGCATAAGCTGTTCCCTAGCAACAAACATGGTCGAGCCAATGCTGGGCAGTGCTTGGAAAAAGTAACGCTTTACCAGGCTGCTGTTACTAAGGAGCAATGGGCATTCACTAGGGCACCTGTGTGTGTCTGTGTGTGTGTGTGTGAGAGAGAGAGAGAGAGAGACAGAGAAAGAAAGACCTGTGTGTGTGTGTGTGTGTGTGTGTCTAGAGGACATATGTGTGTGTGCATGAGTGCTCTGCCTTCAGGACATCTACTTGTGTATGTGTGTATGTGTGTAGGTATCGCTTAATGTAAACGACTGAGGAGAATACTCTATAGTCATTTTTCCACTGAATGGTATCAGTTTAACGACTTTACTCGGTTTAGTTTAGGATGTTTTGTTTTCCATTGCATAAATGTACCATTTACTGTAATGAAACTGGTTGCTATAGTGACACTGAAGTAAACTACCAACATAGAAAAGACAGTAAACATTAATAGCTACAGTGAATAAAAGCAAAAGGATTTAGTTTCATCTTGGTAAGTGGCTGTTTGCCACATACAGATACGTTTTTACTCCCTCTTTCAGCCGTCCTGTCGTGCTAACAGACAGCTAGCGGCTGAGTGCTTGCTCAAAATGTTAACATTATTATGCTAGTGATAATAACGACCACTCAGTAATTTAAACATCATCGTTCAGTATCGTTTCAACTTGCTTGGAACCTCGACAAAGGTGGTACCAGGGACGGTATCAGGTACCAGGTACTGGGTGCCAGATTTTAGTTATGGAAGTGGAAGCAAAGAAAGTGAGTAGAGTTGAGCCGAACTGAGCTGGTGCCAGTCAGTGGAAAAGGGCCATAAGGTCATTATTGGTATTTGACAGACACATTCAACAAATTGTTGAATTCATCCCAACACACGTGTAGTTTTAAACATGAAAGGTAGTGCAGGTGCACAAACGAAACATTGAACATACAGAGCTCCTCACCCCTGGCCTTAAAAGACCCCAGGGAAACACAAAAGCCAGTCACAAGACATAGTGGGTATGTATCAGTTAGAAGTGTACAACTGAGTCGGACCTCAGATTTTCAATAACAAATAAACAAAGCATAGTGTGATCCTGAAAGTAATATCAAAGCAAAATGGGTCATATTATGTAACAGAGGTGATCCTCTTTCAGTTGAAGCCCTTTCCTGGCACATATGCCCCAAAGCAGACCGCTCATATTGTCCTTCAGAGAACCCAAGGTTACATAAGTAATTATAATATCATCATTACATTAAAGTTTAGTGTATTAAAATATCCAGCGATAGCCCTGGAGTATCATAGTAACAGTCCAGTCCCTGCACCACCAGTGCCCTTTGCCCCAGTCTAACATGATTAGTAGCAAATGGCAACTTCTTTAATAATATTAATAATATTAATAAGAATATTATTATTAATAATAATAATAATAATAACAATAATAATACATTTTATTCATAAGGGTCTCACAATACAGTAAAACATTCAAGAACAATACACAAACTGTGATGACACTGCAGAAAGCCCAAATCATATACCAGTCACTCCTAGCCTACACTCCAATGTGGTTAAAACAAGATGTGGTATAGAAGAGTGTGACATCCAAGGTCAGTGTAATGCTTGTAAGGTGGTGCACTATCTGGTACACTACCAAGAGTCGCTAACGTGTACTTTTGCAAACCTCTTTAAATTAGAAGATCAAGGGTACTTTATGAATATTTCGAGTGGATGGCGAGAAAGGAGATGAAAAGAGTCGATTAAAATGCTAAAATGGATTGGAGCATGAGAAAGAGAAAGAGATACTGAGAAAAAGTGTTCTGTCTCACCCCGTTAGCTTTGAGTTGGGTGGTCTTGTCATCATGTTCTAGTGCAATGGGTGTGGACTTCTGTGGGGGGGAAAGGGTCAGGTCCCTGCGCAGCGGTCGACTATCCGGCTTTTCCCTTCCGCCTTGGACGTCCTGTTTCAGTTCTGAGTCTCCCCCAGCCCCCCCTCTGTCCTTGCCCCCCTCCTGCGCCCTCTCACGCTCCCGCACCTTGGTCCGCTGTCTCTGTTGGGTGTGCGAGGAGCGCACGTCGCCATGGTGCCGCTCATCATGGTGCGCATGGTGCTTCTGGGAAGCCGCATCGCGGGGCTGCAGCGGCCGCATCTCGATCTCGTAGTTGCTCAGCTTCTCCTCGTCCAGCTGGCCCAGTCCGTCTCCGCCGCCCTGCTGCAGCAACCGGTGGCCGCTCCGCGAGCCCCTGCTCCCTGTCCTGTGATTGGACGACGAGCCGTGCTCTCGGGGCCTGTGATTGGTTGAATGTTTGCTGTGTCCGTTGCTGTGCGAGTCCTGTGCTGAGGCACGGGCCCCACCGCGGGGCCCCTCCATCAGGACCTGGATCTCTGTGGTGCCCCCTCCTCTTCCGCCGCCGCCGGCCTGGTCATCATCTACCGCACTCTGCCGCAGGAAACGAGCGCTCTTGCGCCGGTGGCTGGAGCTCTTGGGAGAAGTGGGCCGACTGGTGGGAGGGCTCGACGTGGGAGGTGTGGTCTTCTGATAGAGGTCTGGGCTATCTGCTGTGCCACTCGACAATGCCTCTAGCTCGTTCTCACTGGACACCTGCTGCTTCGGACGTTGGCATTCCACACCTGGACACACAGCAACACACAAGACAGGACAGTCACCTATATTGTATAGAAAAAAGCCTTTTCTTATCTGACCTAATATCATATGTGAATGTAAGGACCATATATAAAATCCCATATTTTATATAATCTGTGTAATAATCCCAGCCAATTTTTTTCCCCAGATTTCTTGACCAAAAAACACTTTTTTCAATTCAATTTAATTCAATTATATTTATACAGCGCCTTTACAATAGAATGGTGCTTTACAGACATTAACAAGGAGCACCCAAGAGCAAGAGGGCAAGGAAAAAACGTTGTGGTAGTTTTTTGTCACATTCAGCAAGTATCTCCACTCCAGATAAGAAAAAAAGACCGGAAAAAAAATACTTCCTACACAAACTTGGCTCCATAAACTAAAATCAAACACCATGTGCACCCCTGCACTGTTGCAGCTCCTCAGCTACATTGATGCACACCCACAAGGCCCATTCAGTCATTTGAATTGATGAAGATGGCAAAATGGCAAGACAGGCTTCAGCCAATCAAATCATGATCACTGAAATGAGTAAAGACTACTATCAACTTTTAAATGGCAGATTGAGTTGAGTACATGTTTAGAGTTTTTATGTTCAGGTGAATAAAATAAACACTGAACATTTTGTGAATCCCATTACTTCAAGCCAAAGATATTTCTGAGGTGATTCCAGAGTTATATGACACTATTAAGTTTGCAAGCTAACCACACAAGAAGACAATCATGTTTGCTAGCAAAAAGCAACTCTTTGACAGTCTTGTTACAATGACCCATGTAGGCACAGACATAAACATTGGTCAAATCCAGCCTTGTGTAATGAATACCAGCTAGTAACGTTAGTATTCCTCCCGCCCAATGGCTTAACGGAAGTAGCTAGTCAGTTGATTGGAAGCCTGGGCTTTCACTGGCTAGCAGGCTCGACTCCCAGTTCGATGATGCTGTTAGGTAGCGGGTTTGAACCTGAGGCTGGACCCCATTGGATTATCTTGGTTATGGGTCTAAACCTTCTTTGATGGTGCCACGGTCAAAGTTCAAGGTTAACTGTAACCATGTGTATACCAAAAGCTTGAGGTGATATCCCAAGAATTCTTCCAATTTAACCAATGACCAGGGGTGTGTGTTTCAAAACCATAGTTGCACACTAGCTACTTTGTTGGTTGCAATGTAACTGGCCACTGCCAACCAACTAAGTTGCTAACTGGTTAGCTGGTTATCTACAGTATGTATTGCCACACAGATGTATGTCATTCACAGTCATGGCTGTGCAACAAGGTAATTCTAGCTGACATAACATCAAAACATTATGTTATGTCCTTGCTTTCTGCTGCAATTTTGTACGGCATCTTCAACAACAACATCAACTAAAAATGCCACATATGCCACAAATGGTGCACAAAAATAATTAACAGGTACAAGAAACCGGTACAACAATAAGCAATGGATTCATCCCCAAGAGGATATGAAATATGTTGTAATATTGAAATATGAAATATGTGTATATTATTTTATATTATATATTATATTAATTTTCAGCATGACAAGCACAGGGAGAATACTCAAGGAAATATCACTGAAACAGAATTGTTACCAGTGACTCGATAATTCAATTTCTTACATGATATTGACTCATGGTTATGGCATGTTATAGTCTTATTAGTATTTCTACATTCAATTCTACATCATTGGATGGTGTCCTAAAAGACAAACATAGCTCTGGAACCTTGCCTCTTTGTAATAAATGATGATAAATAATAGCTCTATAATGTAATAATAATAGCTCTATTCTCATCAATTTCAGGAACTTTTCATCCTATCTGTGATCTTAAGCAGAACTGACAAAGTGTGTGTGTATGTGTGTGTTCCTCCTCCAGGTTGGTGTGTGTGGGCGCTTTATAAAGGTCAGTGATGACCTCTTCTCAGCCTCCTGTTGCTCTTGGCATTACTCAGCTCGACCTGGCACAGCAGGGAAGGACACCAGTGTGTGTGTGTGTTTGTGCGTGTGTGTTGAGTGAGCTTCCTGACGCCCCTGTTGGCATCACTCACCTCCGCTTGCACAGTGGGGGAGAGAATTTGTGTGTGTGTGGGTGTGGGTGCGTGCGCGCACACGCATGTGTATGTGTGTGTTTGTGTGTCCGTGTGTTCATAGTTCTGTGAAACCCACAACTACGTTTCAGGATTCTGGCTAAACATTTTATACTTCAAAACCATTATCCCACTAAATCTTGCAGGGGCATGTCTTCTTTATGATGGCTTTATCATGGTCATTCTACATTAATCTAACAGCAGTAAGAAGCAGCTTTGGAGTGTCAACGTGTGCATCGATAAATTCACAGCATACATTTGTATGAAAATTCAAGTTTAAATAAAATATGTAGCTTGCTTGTACGAGTGTATCCCACTGCAGGATTTGTTGTAGACTGACTTTTGAAAAAGAAAAAAATCTCCAACCTTGATGGGGGTGGAGATCTGTTATGCTTACCATTTCTACGCTGCTGAAAGGAAGGACTGAACTCTTTCGCAGTGATGCGGGCTAGACGACACTCATCCTGGGCCTTTAGCGCTGCACTCACTGCAGCCTCCGCTTTACCCTGAGCATGGGAAGTCCTGGAGAGAGAGAGAGAGAAAGAGAAAGACAGAGAGAGAGAGACAGAGGGATGTTAGAGGCCACTCTTTCAATGGCATTAGGGCTGTAGATTATTAAGCCTTGTTGTACAGGCTGTGGTCTGGATATATACACATTAAGAAATAGTTGATACAATAGATAATGCAATTTGAACCAGAGAGCCTGTGCTGCTGTGACGGTAGGCCTCCAGCAGAGGAACAGTCTGCCAACATGCCCAGGAAATCCCTTTGAGCAACGTGAGTGAGTGTGTTTTGTGGCCAGTATCAATGTAAACACCTTTTGGGTTTTTGTCTGTGTGTGTGTGTGTGTGTGTGTGTGTGTATGTGTGTGTCTATATGAGAGAGGGAAAAAGAGTGAGTATGCACATGTGTGTACAAGAGTGTGTGTGTGTGTGAAAGAGAGGAAGAGAGATTGCATAATTAGGGGGAGTCTTGTTGTCAGACACAGGTTGTGTGAGGTAGTGTTTGTGTATCAGACACTGTGTGTGTAAGTTGGTATTTGTGTGTGAGACACTGTGTGTGTTAGTTGGTATTTGTGTGTCAGATGCAGTGTGTGTGAGGTGAACTCTTCTCCCCTGGTTTCAGGCCTCTGTTCACTCTAAACCTCTAAGAACTGCAGACTCATCAATAATTAATTCACAGAACCAATGTTCCCTACTAGAGTACTCCCTCATACACACAGACGTACAGACATACAGACACACACACAAACACACACACACACATACACACAGACAGTATATACACCTTCCAAAGATGTCTATTTCTCTACATCTTTACCTCTAATTTTGATTACTTCTCAACCTGTACCTGTCTCTGTTACTTTGCCATTGTATTGCTCCCTCTCCATCCCCCTTTCTTTCTTTCCCTCTCCATCTCTCTCTCTCTCTCTCTCTCTCTCTCGTTGTTTGTGCTGTCTTGATGCAGTATTGCATGTCGATGTTTATTGATTTTTTTCTGTTTCTTTTTGCCCCTGGCACTTCCGCCAGCCAGTCAGCCCGCCAAGCCATGCACAGCAAATGGGCAAGTGTGTGTGTGTGTGTGTGTGTGTGTGTGTGTTTGTGTATGTGTGTGTAGACCAGGACAGAGAGAGTGTGTGTGTAAGTGCATTTCTTTGTGCTAGCATAGATTTTTTCGTGCATGTCCGTATATGCATAAGGTACACACACACACACATATATATCTGTGTGTTTCTGGTTGACTGATCTGTGTGGGTGTGTATATGTATGTGTCAGCAGTGATAAGCATGTAGTCGTGTTTGTGTGGGAAGCCAAGAATGTGTGTGTGGGAGGGCAAGAGAATGAGGTATATGTGTGTGTGTGTGTGTGTGTGTGTGTGTGTGTGTGTGCGAGTGGGTATATGAGTGGGATGGAGGGACTCTGTGTGGGAGCAGAAGATATTCCTCATGTGAGCGTGTTGTGTATTTTAAGCAGTGTGGATTCTTGAATGCCATGTCTTTCAGTGTGTGTGTGTGTGTGTGCATACGCATGTTTGTGAGATGTGTTTTAAAGTGTGCACATTCTATATGTTAATATGTAGCCTATGCATCAGTGTGTATACGGTGTGTTTTATTTGCCTGTCAGAGTGTAGGCTACATGATGTGTTTTATGTGAGTGTCAGTGTGCGTTTTACTGTGTTGTTTTAATGTGAGCATGGGAGAGGTTAGATGAGGTTAGAACAGGGACTAAAGCAATCTGTGGTATAGCCCATTCCTGAGAGAGAGAGAGAGAGAGAGAGAGAGAGAGAGAGAGAACAATAAAAAGCCAGAGTCCAGAGTCCAGTCTAACTGCACATTCACAACAAGAGCTACAAAAGCTGTAAAATTGCTGAAGACGCTCACAAAAGCATGGCTGTCAAAATATTCCTGATCACTCATGACGCAGGAGTTGTATGAGTATGTCAGAGTTTGAAGAACAGCACCAAACATCAGATTCAGATTCAGGATTCAGTTCAGATTCAGGCTTTCCCAGCCCAACTATAGCCAACATTATGTCATGCACATTACTTAATTTTACTTAATTGACACAAATAATAATTTAAAAAAGCATTTACTTTCAATGGCTGAAATACAATTGTTTTCCATTTGTATTTTTTTATAGATAAGGTCCAATTAGGCTCTGTATGACATGGTTTCATAAAAACTGAATAATTATATTAATTAATATAATATATTATAATATAAAATATTATATATAATATATATATATATAATATACTAATTCATATTAATTATGATTTCAAAGCACAGATTGTCTACAATCAAAAATGGTGTGTTAC
The DNA here is from genome assembly GCA_027481765.1 of Tenualosa thibaudeaui. NCBI lineage: Eukaryota > Metazoa > Chordata > Actinopteri > Clupeiformes > Clupeidae > Tenualosa > Tenualosa thibaudeaui. The sequence goes on from JAIFZK010000007.1 coordinate 17,303,052, forward strand.
ATGTAGGACCCCATACAGCCACACACTCATGGAACACAGTACATATTTAGACAAGTTTATAGCAAAATAAGCTAACTGGTAATAACTAAGTTATCACACTAGCATGTAGCTATTTCTCTTAAAGGGACCACATAGACACACTGATAACATGGCTGAGACCGGAATGAGAACTGAGTTGGTGCACAAGTGCATGACATTTAAAGGTCAAATGTCTTGTGGTTTAATGAAACATGTCAACATGACTCTAATCTATAGCCTCTGTGCAAAAATGTGCCGCTGTACAAAATGTGCAAAACAAATAGGACTACATACTGCATGTAGCTCAGGTCTTGTAGCCTATGTGGCGAAGCTGAGTTAGGCTTTGTACTCAAGGAAATTGCATTAACAGTAAACTATTTGCAGGGTAGTCTGGCACAAAGATGATGAGAAGAGGCGAGAGGTTACACTAACTATGCTGGTTTGCCAGCATCCCTGTGTTGGTTTTGAGGTCTTTAGCCTGTGCTAAAACTGACTGGCAATGCTTAGCATTGTGGTAGGGGGGAAATCTGATGAGGCTAATGAGATTGAAGGGTTAGCAGGACAGACAAATATAGCAGTTGCACACCTATGAACACAGACGGCAAGTCTGGTTAACGCCCCCAAAGTGCAAGGGCGCGGTTAGCGTGGGGGGAATAGGAGGATAAGCCCTGGTCGATTTATCATGCAAGTGAGTGGAGAAGCACTGCAGAAGAGAAGAGAAAACTGCTTAATAAGATCACTAAGTGAAACTGAATAAAACACATATGAGATTATTTGTCAGATGATTAGCTGTTTGCTTTCTTGGGTTTAGACTAATATAAATAAAGAAGTTATTGCACTTCTTTTAAAGGGACTATGTGTTCTTTATGTGTCTTTTTGAAGTGTAATACATCCAGAAATCAACTATTATCGAGTGAAAAAATAACTGCACTGACATCTTGAGACTGAAGTATATGCATTGTATTGCAGAGATCTCTATAATTAGCGTGCTAACTGACTAGTGCCAGGTCATCTTGTCTTACCAGTTTATGTCTGAGACGGCGATAGTGAGTCACATGCCGGTTAAACCAGTGCAAAGAGACCTAAAGACGAAGAAGCAACATGGCTTCTAGGCTGCTTGAAAGATGACAGGAGCTTGCAAGTGAGCTTGTTTATTGATTGTTAACTTTACTGTCTATTGCCATCAAGCATTTTCTGATCTTGTTGTCAAACTTGTGGAAGATACTACCCCCCATGTCACCATTAAAATAGAATAGGAAACCCCCCAGGACATTTTTGGAAAATTAGACTTTCCTACATCCCCTACATTCTGGTGTATTTTCACAGATTGTTAGATATCTTATATCATCATCCCAAACCCAACCCATCCCAAACCCAAACCCTGATACAAAGACTGCATGACCTGGCTTCATGATTGCCTCATGCAAGTTAAGTCTTTGAGGACTCAGGGCTTAGAAGGGACACTGGAATTCAGCAATGTCATCTAGGCTACTCTGATTTTTAGAAGTTTTAAGATCACGCAGTGATCACAGAGACTGCAAGATCATATCGCTATTTCAAATGAACACTGACACTGGCACTAACTAACTGGCACTTATCTATGTCAGGGAGGCAAAGAAAGGGACTTTCACAGGTAAACAGACACTAAACTAATATATAACTCTCTTAACAAAGGCCACATTACAGCTATTTTTATTGATTTTTGTAAAGCTTCACACTGTGAACCATGAAATTCTAGTAAATAAACCTTTTCTCCTTTAATTTGTCTTCATCTGTAATAGAAATGCTTTCATCCTATGTAAAAGCTGTTCACTGTTAAAATGAACTGTGTGACATCTCAACGATCAGTTTCTGATATGGGTGTGCCACAAGGCAGTATTCTTGGACCACTGCCTTTTCTTTTACTATTACCTCTGCCAAGCAGGTCATGTTTTCACCTGCATTTGTCTATCTGTCTGTCTACTAAATAACTCAAAGAGCTGCACAGATTTTGATGAAATTTTCAGACAACATGGCCATGACCCTATATTGCCTTGGCGCAGGTCTGCACTCTCTGTGCTTTTCTATTATATCAATGATTTACCCCAAGTATGTAATGATTCAAAATGCTTACTATACAGCAATGATACTGTTATGTTTTTGTCTGATTCAAATCCTGAGGTCAAAACACTAGATTATCACCTGACTCTTACATACCTGGTTGGGGAAGAATCATCTAACTATTAATGTAAAGAAAACTGAATGCATGTACTTTTATACCGCTAAAAAAAGGTTTTCCTTTATTGCACCCATCACCTTTTCAAACCAAGACCTGGTCATTAAAAAGACCTATAAATACTGTATCTTGGTGTGCTACTTGACTCATACCTTACATACTGTGACCACATCTCTAAAAAATTAAGTTCATGAAGAAATTATATGTATATTATAAGATAATATACATATAATTTCCAACAGTTACATCTGCACTTATTGATTGCTGCATGTATTGTCTACATAACGTTTGTAATGTCTATTGTTGTCCAAGTTATCAGTATCTGGTTCATGTTGATGTCCTGTGAAAGTGACTCTGCCTTTCTTATAATTGCTTTATGTTTTATGTGCTGCAGAACAGGTTTGTTAAACTGAGTCAGGCCTGTCTTAACTGTAACTAAAGTGTTACTTTTACTACTTTAAAGCATCAGACACAGGTTCTCTGGTTAGCAAGTGGCTACCATATGGAACCGTAGAGTGCAATGACATCCTAAGCTATCTGGGATGGGGTACGGGTAGGGGTTGGGTTTGGGTGGGGCTGGGGGTGGGGGTTATATATATATATATAAGCAAGTGGTTCTAATTTGCAGCATTTCATTATTTTTGAGCTGTTACTTTTGGTTTTGGAACATTTTCTTTGACCCAAGATTTTCAATTTTCAATTACATAGAAATACCTGCACAGTCAATGTCAGCTATCATGAGGGTCTTTGTTTGGAAGATAAAGAAGGAGAGAGTTGGGCCTTTTCCATCTCTCTCATCTTGGCCTCTCCGGCTTGAAGCCAGCTCTGCTGGCATAATGCGGAAATCTCTCTCTTTCTCACTCTCTCTCCCTCCTCTGTCTCTTTCTTCACCCTTTCCTCCCTATCTCTACCCCCACCTCTCTCTCTCTTTCCATTCTGCTTATATGCCTTCAGGAATGACCCAAATTAATCCAAACCAAAGAGCATGTGCTAATATTAGATAGATATCGATAGGTAGATATTGTCTACTTATACTCCTACTTCCTCCTCTTTGGAGGAATACTCCAAAGACTCCACGGGATCTATTGTTATACTGTATAAGTATTTCTCCAAAGTCTTAGAAAATGAAAATTGATGAGTGTGCATGAGTGTGATCCTCCACAAGGACTGATGAGTGGGAGTATGCAAGGGTGCCAGAATCCCACCACACCTATCATCCCTTATCTTGTCCACAAATATGTCCATCTGACCCTCGACTTCTTATATTTCCTCCTAAAAAACTTCTCATTTGTATATGGATAGCAATTAGACCTACTGCAAGGTTTAAAATGTTGTAGAACTGAGTTTGGCCAGCTCAACCCTATTGCTTTAGTCACCAGCTATTGTTGAAGGTTCAGACCGAGAGAAGTACTGAAAAAAGGTACTGTGGGGTACCAACAAATACCCATGTCAGTCCCGATGTCTGTTGCTTCAAACCTCAAAGGTACTCAAACCCTACAGTGGACCATATCTGAATCATAACAGACTACTCACCTGGACTGGGCAATCTCAGACTTTTGCTTGGCGACATCTGCGGCCTTCTCCGCGGCTTCGACAGCCCGATCCACCTTCTCTCGGATCTTACTGGCACGCAGTGGAATGAGGTTCTTCCTTTTCCCGCTCACCAGGATGTTCTGTTTGTACTTGCCCTCCTCTTTGGTTCCGTCAGGAAATGTGGTGCATCCGTATCCGTGACGCTTGTTGCTAAGCCACTCGCCCTGGTAACATAGTCCGTCGGAGCGTCGGCTCACTCCGCAACCCGTGCGCTTGTCGTTCTTCCACTCACCCGCGTACGTTTCAGTTGCCGTAGCGTCCACGTCGTCAGGGGTGACCTCAGCAGCAGCCAGCTCGGACTCGCCGTCTCCCAGACTGATGGTGGAGTTGACGTCGGATGCATTGGACGCGGAGCTGACCGTACTCATGCCGGCCTCACTGCGGAACGAGCTCTGTTTACTCCGCTGACTGCTGAGCGAACTACGCGACTCCGACTTTCGCAGTTTTAGGCCGGACAGCAGGGACCGTCGGAACAGTCCGCGCCTTTTTGCTGCCCCCAGCAGTTCAGTCTCGCTACTCTGGGCCGTCAGGACGAAACCACCCCGCGACACGGACGGGCTGGTGGCCATGCCCCCAGGGGTACCCCCCGCAGACGCCGCCACGCCACCAATCCTGTCAGGCATCAGGGCGGCGCCATTGCTGTGCTCGGAGCGGAGGGAGTTTATAGAGGTGCGCAGAGGGGAGCGGATGACGGCCGCCATCCCGTACGGGACGCTCTGACGCAACCCGTAGCCATGACGCATGCCACCCACCCACTGTCCCTGGTACGTACCTAAAGACAGAAGGAAGATACAGTGTCAGTGTACAGAATACATAACAATACATACACAAACACAGCAACATCTACAACACATTTTTGATTTCCTCCAGGTAATGTTTGTGTACACGTGTATATATCAGTTGAGAAGTGTCTACCATGCAAAATATGTACATGGAGTGTGTGAATGAGGTGAGTGAGTGCATGGATTTGTCAAAGTGAAGCAGAGGCCCCTGGCTGACTGGTTCAGTGTCCAAAAGCAGTTAGACCAAAGCCGGCTTATCAGTCATTATCACATGACCAGACCCCCTATAAGAAGGTGAGTCAGACCCAATAACCCCCCAAGCCCCCTTCCCTCTCACTGTTATCTCTGGGAAGGTAAAAGTAGCACATGAGGACAAGTCAAACAATTACACTGTTGCTCAACTATGCATGGCCACCCAAGGCTCCCATTAACTGTTACTATGTAAGGATAGTATTTGATTTTGTCAGTCACTGACTGTGGATTCAAACCCATAAAGGGAAAATTGCTACATAGTTCTGCAAGCACAATGGATGTAACAGAGTCAGCACAATAGTAGTGATGATAAGGGCACTTCACTAGGACTTGTGTTAGAGAATCTCACCAGAGGACAGTAGACTTCTTAGGTGGCAACAGAAGGCCCACTAGTTGAACAGACAGTAGTGCAGTAATATAAACAGGCAGTAACAGACAGTGCAGGAGAACTATTAGAGGAGAAAAGACAGTAATGACACTATGAATCCCAGTATCCCCTCAAGTACTAAACCCTGAACCCTGTTTCATGCCAGGTAAGTTACTGGAGGTTTAGGGCTTAGGGTTAGGGATCTGTTATAGCAAAGATCATTGAATACTGAGAGAGCAACATAATGCATTACAATGGGAGAAAACTTGAATAGTTCTGGTTGGCATAAGTGGGAGTGTCACATAATAACGTCACAACATAAACTTTGCAATGATCTTCTGTATCAGCACATGAGGGCCCGACTCTGGTTAGCAAAAAGGAAGATTTCCCTCCCTCCTCCTTGAGAAAAATGAACACAGAACTTAACAAACGCTTTTGCCTCTTGTTCCACTTTTACCTTCTCTGGACTTAGTGTACTGTGATGGCCCTCGACTAGACACTGCACCTGTACTTAGTCCACAGTATTGACACTGACAGCAACACGTTAAGTAACAGATAAGTAACAGATGTCATACAGTGATAATGTCACTTATTGGGAAAATTATACTGCATAATGTCACTGGGATAAATATGAGCATCAGTACTGATACAGTGATCACAGCACTTAAAGGACACACCAGTAACAGATGTTATATGGTGATAATGTCACTTATTGGGATAATGATACTGCATAATGTCACTGGGGTAATAGCTATTACAAGGCTAATTCTAGAAAAGAATCTGTAGTGCACACAGACATAAAGAGTGACAAACCAGTGGTATTTACAGCAATGGCAGGACCATCTATAACAGTACATTGAGAGAGAGAGACATATTGGGAGATTAAGGGTTTACATACTAAGTATTCATTAGAGTGTTCTTTAACAGTAGAGGAGGTGCAGTGTTCAGGACAGTAATAATAAATCTCATGGTGATGCAACCATGGCTTTTGCAACCATGGAGTATTGCCAATCTCTGGAGGGACTCGATGGTAATAAATCCCACCAGGATCTTGTGGCTTTGAAAGATATATGCAGCCAAAAACAAAAAAATGGAGGAAAATCACAAACGAGGCAGAATTGCAACCATGAGAAATAACACATAAAATATCTGCATGTATCTGTACCTTCTCCCTTCCTCTTCCCCAATTGCTGAACTCTCAAATACTTAACTGCCATGAATCTGCCAATCGTAAAGCACATTCATGCCAGTTAAGTCTTAGAGGGCTCATTAGGGGACATTGGGGTTCAGCCATAGACTGAGCCATAACCATAGAGTGATATTAACACAGCTTCATTGATAACAATGTTATCAAGCACTTCGTCAGGAGCCATGCATGATATATTTAGGTTAAGACATCCGGGATTGATCTAGAAATAGTGACAGAATGTGAAAAAACAAGCCTACTGACATCATATGTCATAAACATGTACAGTAAGTGCCATGTTGTCCACATATTGTAATGGCCTGTCCTATCCTTTCCATAGTCTTTGTTTTTATTTATCATGTCTGTTCCTCATGTTACTTCCTATTTGACCCTTGTTTACTTCCTGTCATGTTCCATGTGCTCCTTTTTTAATAGGTGCATTCAACTTCAGTGATGCATTCTGGGTTGAAAGCACCACTGATAGCCTACTGAATGTGAATATGAATGGGCATTCAACCGGGAATGCACTGCTGGCTCCAGTCGACTGCAGCTGGCTGGATAAAGTTGAATGCACCTGTTATCACGTGTTTCTTTTCCTCTAGGCCTCACCTATGTAGTCCTTGTAGTCCTGTGATTATTAGTCTCCTCAGTTCCTGCCTCAGTTCACCTGTGCCTTGTTCCCTGCTTCTATTTAAAACAGCATGTTTCCTCAGTCCTTGTCACCTTTTGTTTGTCTTCGCCTCGCTGCTGAATTTCAATCCTTGTGAATAAAGCTATTTTGATTCCTGCCGTGCATGTGGGTCCTCACTTTTCATCATTACAGATATGCTCTAAAGTTAGCATGCAAATCAACCCGCCTCGGGCTGGCTTTCTTGTAATATCACATTCTACCATGTGTAGTGGCTGTATATTAAATAAGAAAGTGAATGCAAAGCTAGTCCCAACATGACTCAAAATCAAAAGTATTCCATGGTAATTTCACACAGCAGTTTTAGGCTAGAACACTCAAGCGGAGTTCTAATCTGTGCTACAGAACAGAATTCTTTGGTGCTTTGTAATGCTTCTGCTGGATGAGATCATAGGCTAAGGGAAGCCTTTGCACTCATCCATCCTTATCTGACATTATCAGTGTTACATCAGGAGGGCTGTAATGATATTGATTATGGTGTTAACAATGTAGGCTAACACATTTCTCCTATCAAAATAGCTCACAACTTGGTGACAAGTAGTCTATTAACAATTGTCACTGTGGACAGACATGCTAGCACTCTGTACTGGCAACACAAATGCTATCAGTTATCAGTAAGGGTTTGTGTTAGCACTTATCAATGCAAACTTACATTATCCTCACAATACAACTGTCATTTATCTGAGAGTCATTACATGCCTGTCGCCCCTCCTCCTTCTCTCTCTTTCTCTTTCACTATCTGTCTTTTCTTTCCTTCCTCTCATCCTTCTTTCATATCATTCTCATCATTCTGTCGCATCTCATCCCCCAATCATTTCTCTCTGCTGACCTCTTCACTATCCTGTTCATGTCCTCTTTTTTTCCTTCTCTCCTCTCTTTCTCTCTCTCTGTTGTTCTCCTCTATGTATGCCTTTGTTGTCCCCCTTCTCCCTGCTGCACTGAGACCAGCAGTTACTTTGCTCTTTCGTCTCATTCTACTCACTGGTGCTGAAATCTGGGACAATCTCCCTCTCTCTCTTTGTCTCTCCCTCTCTCTCTTTCTCTTTCCCTCTCTCTGCCTCTTTCTCTTTTTACCTCTCCCTCTCTTTCCCTCTCTGTCATGTAAACTCATCTGCTCTCTCCCTCTTCCACTTCAACACACACACACACACACACACACACACACACACACACACGGCCCATGAGGTCTATGCAGCAGCTGGTTTAATCAATGTGATTGCTGCGTTCTGTGTTTGGCTGTTGTGTTGTTGACCGTGGCCTGTGATGTAACGCTGGCAGGCTCTGAGCTGGTTACTCAACCCTTCTTTCTCTGTCGAATACTCTCCCTGGGAGCGGCTGGGCTGGGTTAGTCCAGGTCTGGACAGTAGGAGTCCTAGCAGGATATTACTGTATCCCAACTGAACGCCGCTGGGACAGCCACATGCACCCTTAGTGCAGGCAGAGTGAGCAAAGCCAAGTGGTTGACCCAAAATACTGTAGGGGAGTTTTTTTTCATGACCTATCTTTACTCCTAATAACAGCATTATCACTGGAACTCGCATCTCTTTCTTCCCCTGTCTCTCTCACTCTGTTTCTTTCTCTCACTCTCTCACTGTCTATGCTATACTCTTTCTGTCCTAATCCTCTTTGTCCTGCTCTCTCTATCTATATCTCTCTCTTTCTCTCTCTTACAAACACACACCACTTCATGAATGTGCCCTCATTCCCTGACACTATATTGATCTCTGAGCACAAACATGTGTGGGTTTGCACATGGATGTGTGTGTGTGTGTGTGTGTGCATGTGCGTGTGTTTGCACAGGGATGTAAGTAAAAAGTGTATAGCACAGTGAGCTTCAGTTGGATGCAACTGCTTCACTCCCTTTATCCTGTTCCCTCTAGCATGATGTCTAAACATCTGTGTGTGTTTGTGTGTGTGTGCGTGTGATGAATCTGTGTATAAAATGACTAATGTTGGAGGGCAGTCATTGCAAATACTGCAAATGCTGTTGGTCATACCCATACCATCCACTCAGCACATTATTCACACACACACACACACACACACACAAGTTTGATGATGTGTAGAATTACTTGGAGTTTATCTTACATTGTTTAAAGACGAAAATGTTAAGCCTCACCAAGCCATTTGGAGAGAATATCCAGGAATATTGTCACAGTAAGTCAAACATGGTTTTAGTCTTGCCTGTTATACACACCACGACAAAAAAGACAGGTATGCTGATGCTACTGACCTGTTCAAGGACACAAGTATTTTAAGTTTGAGATATAATTTAGCAATTTGAGGTAGGGGTTGTTTGCATGTAATGCACTAAATGGTACAAATTGTTTTGATCTGTTTTAATCAGTTTTAGCGTCTGTTAAACGACCAAATCTATGTCTGTGCCAATGTTCACAAGCTATCACCAAGTGAGCTGAAACCCCAGGGTGGTTGTTTTACACTTACTAGCAGCATCTCTTAAGTCGTTAGAAGGAAGGTTTACCATTATACTCAGAACACAACTAGTGACCAGCTGACAACCGTTACACGGGCCGAGTTCACCAACAAACATACTTATACCTGTATGCTTGTGCTAGGGAGGAAATGGAGAGTATTGACTTTAGACAGTCATCAGTAGACTGTCTGGCTCTGAGCATTACTCTGCCTCCCTGCCCTCACCTCCATCCCCAGTCCACCTCTACATTTCCCACATACAGTACTGCATGCACCTACTCTCATTCCTCTAACACACACACACACACACATACATAGACAGAGAGAGGGGGGGGGAGAGAGACAGAGAGAAACAGAGATATGGAAACAGTCACAGTCCTATAAAACACACACAACACACAATACACACACACACACGCACACACACACAGAAATACACAAATGGAAACAGTCACTATAAACACATAGTCATGCTGGTATCGTGCATTCTAGGGCCGGGGGCTCAACAACAACGACAAATTTTCAGCTACATGTGTGAGTTTTACGCTTTACTCCAGTTCGGCCTGACTATTTTTAGACATGTGATTCCTGAAGTGAACTGTAGCCGAATGCTTCTAACACACTTGCCGCTCACTCTCATGCACACAAAAAGTCTCATTCCATACAGGTTGTGTATACAAAGGTTACCAGTGAACAGATCTCTCTCATTTAATCACAAATAGATGTACCCTGTTCCATCACAACATCTGGCATTGTGTGGGCGTGAATGCAAAGCTGCCTAACAGAGGTAGAAAAATATCCATTCTGCTCACTTCATTGTGGGAGTGATAGATATTGTATGATGAGCGCTAATATTAAAATATTTCAAATATTTTACACGATTACCTCTGACGCTAAATGTTGGTTCGGTACAACTTGAAGCCAAATTTAAAACAAAATCAACACTCTAACACTCTAATGTATGTGCCATGAAATGTGTTTTGTTTTTGTGTGTCACACACATTGCACAGTTGGCAAATGTGCACACTGCTGAGTCCTATACAGAGTTAGCACAGGAAAGAGACCTTGGAGTGGAGGACACATCACTGGGTATGTGAGTCTGGATGTGTATAGATTGGATGCATAGACTAAGCCGTTCGTTTTGTATGTGGTTTGTCTTTTATGCGTGTGCAATGTGATGTTTGTGTATCTGTTGAGGGAGTATTTAAGCTCCTCACAACTCTCTCTGTGCTATGGAGTGTGTGGATCTATGTGTTGGAACTAAAGTGGATTTACTGATGTTGGAGCCAGCGGGGGTATCTGAGTCTGCCTTGTCTTGTGCTCTTGGAGACAGATTTCCTTCAACCCGATCATCTGCAGCTTCCCTTAAGTACGTCAGGCCTGCATGAGACAAAGCCTCTCGCGCAGCACGGAAGAACCGTCCCTCGTGGGACACGAGAGCACGTAACTGTTTTTTTCCTCTGTTGTCACAAATCAGTAACCATGAGCAACGCTCCTAATTAGTGTAGAAACTATCTGCGGAGGGTGAAGATCACACCGGCACTAATGCTGATCAGATAACGACAATAATGTCGGTAACAGTTACTAGCTCTCCCATGGTGCTTTGCACTAACACAGTTTTACAGGAGAACAGTCACGACGCCGCTCCTCTGGCGCTGTCCCCGGTCCTGAAATTGAGAGTGGGCGGATGCTTATTTTTGGTTGGCTTAGAACAACGTTCACATACCCAGTCAGAATATGTATTCGAAACACGACAAGCGAAGCCGGTTCTGCATTAATCACGACGACCCCGTTGGTTATCCAAGCGTGGATGAACAGCTCGTATGGGAAATCGTTTCCCAGAGGACTTTTGTGTTCATCAGTGCACATGTGATTTCAGTTTCCCGCAGACACGAGACGAAGCCGTAAATATCTATATGCGCAGTCGATTAGCTCCAAAGCTGCCGGCCATTGTTTTCTTCTTGAGCGAGGCAATGTTCTGTCCGAGTTGCTCAGCTTCGCATGTCAATCATCGGTCACGTAGCCGTGGTTATCTGATTATCAACGTTTGTTTCCTTTCAGCGACTGCAACTCACATGTCAAAACGAATTCACCCGAGTCGCGCCCTTTTACCCACTAGATGTGCGATGGTGGAGAAGATAGCGGAGGGGTGGGGGGCCCAACGGAAACGGTTAATGCGGACAGATCAGAGACGCGGAAACATCACAGCTCCCTGATTTAATCACGCGCTTTCCCGGGCAAGACTCATATCCATTTCTTTAAAATTATGCGCTCATCAGTTTTTAGGTTGGACGTGTCCGAGTATAATCGCCTATACATCAAATGTGCATGGCGAGATAATTGGCCGCATTTAACACATTGAGAAAAAAATCCCTCAGTGGGTTAAATTAATCCAGCGATTGCTTTAAAGCAAAGCAGACATAAGTGTGTGTGATGCTCAAATTAATTATTTATCTGCCTGTCTTTGACCAAGTCAGCACTGAGACTGTGTGTGTGTGTATGTGTGTTTGTGTGTGTGTGTGTCAGGCTGCGTGTGGGATATTCGAGCAGTAGGCCTATAGAAGACGCTACATTATGCGCCCTCCTCATCTGAAAGAGTCTTCATGTGAGTATTAAAGGATAGATAAGGGTTTTATATCAGTCATCCACTTTTGTTTAGACATTACAGGTTAAGAAGACTCCTTGGAAAAGAGAAACAGGCCTGGCACACAGAGAAAGAATGAGAATTGTAAAAGGAGAAGTCAGGTGAGCAGTCAGCCTTTAGGCTGCTTCTACAAAAAATACAGTACATGCAAGCTTGCTTTACCAAAACTCAGTATCCAGGGCAGTACTTTTGCCAACGACACCACACAACACAAAATAAAAGCCCTGTTAAAAGCTCTCAGTAAGCTTACATCCACTACAGGACTGTTATCCGGGTAAAGGGATTTCGTTTAGACTTTTTCCTGTCCAGCAGGCAGTTGCGTCCTCCTCATCTGAAAGAGTCTTCATTTGTAGGATTATGAACAGAATGGAGGCGCACGAGACGATGACTTTTAGAAGTAGTTTTAGCAGAATCAAGCGAATGTATGACATTCAGCTGCGGATTACATTTGAAGTGAGACTACTTAAATATGTAGCAGTTTGTTGCAGGCAAGTTCAATTTGGATGAATTCATGGGCCTGCAGACACAAGTTTGCCTGATTCCATTCACAACAAAGTGCACCTCTGTGAGGATATATATGGCAGTTTTGCTGCTAACTCAACTAATATATCAACTTAGTGGTCTGTAGGCCTACGTGCCTCAGGAATGTGTCAGAGGGAGACTGTTTGAGGTGGATGAACCCTGTATCTTGATCTATTCAGTGAAGTGAGGGCTTGCAGAGGAAGGTAAAAGCAGCCTACCCATTTTATCTCTCCCTCTCTTTCCCCATCTCACTCCTGCAAAAGTCTTCCCCTTTGTCTACCTGGGCAATGATTAAGAGGCCTGGATTAGCACCCCAGTAAGTAAACACCATTACTGAGGCCGACTGGCCAATCAGTATCAAAAACACTGCGTCACTGGTGACATGCTGACCTGCTCTGTGTGTCTCTGAATGTTTCCACGGAAACCTACTGTACAGGGTCAGTACAGTGCTGTGACTCTCACGACATACACAAGTGCATGTTGTCTGTGTTTGTGTGTATGTGTGTGTATGCATGTGCGTGATAGTTATGTGTGTGTGTGTGTGTGTGTGTGTGTGTGTGTGTGTGTGTATACAGTATGAAGGTGTCAAAATACAGATTTCCAAACTATATGACATTTTAACAAAACTAATTACGGTCAGTCAAATAAGCCTTTCAATACCCATAACCCTGGCCATTACTCCTTCTTTTTGCCCTCTCTCCCTTCCCCCACAGATTGATGCTGCTTCCTCTAGTGTCTGCCAGGCTTGGCAGGTGCACTGGTCTCTTACTAAGCCTGCAAAAGAGTGTGTGTGTGCGTTTATACATGCACAGTATGTTTCTGAATGTTTGTGTGTGTGTGTGAACTACATGCTTTTTACATGAGTTTGTGCAGAGTATGTATGCTTATGCCGAGTATATTTGTCTGTATGAGTGTGAAAGTGTGTGTATGTGTGTGTGTGTGTATATTATGGAGAGTCTGCATGTATATGTGTTTGTGAGAGAGGGTGTGCATGTGTGTATAGGTAAGCTGAATCTCTAAGCCTCTATTTCTCTTTGCAGAGGCAGAGAGGTGCTCAGCATGAAAGAGACAACACAGCCAGGATGGACGGACACAGCAGAGCTGGAATACAGCTACAAGGGATCATTTAAGCTCTGTGTTTCTGTGTGTGTGTGTGTGTGTGTGTGTGTGTGTGTGTATATATATATATACAGTATGTACAGTGTGTACATGCACACAAACGTCTCACCTCCGTCCGAGTATGTTTCCGTTCCGTAACCGTCCTGCAGGCCATTGTTCCACGTTCCCTCATACTTGCCACTCGTCCCGGTACTTTCCCGCAAGCCATATCGGCCCTTGAAGCCATTGGTCCATTCGCCCTTGTAAATCCATTTGCCCTTGTTCTCCACGCCCAGGCCGTGCCTCTTACCCTGGGCCCATGTCCCCTGGTAGGTGTTCCCACTGGGCCAGGTATAGACCCCCAGCACCTCGAAGCCATGGCTCCACGAGCCGCTGTACTCGCCCTGGCCCTTGGGGCCTGTGCAGATCCCATGTCCATGGGCCTTGCCCTCTTCCCAGCCTCCACAGTATGACCCCCCATCATCAAAGTTGAACCTGCCCCCAGTGGACATGCATGAAATAGGTCTTGGCAAATACCCCAAACCTCAAACTAAAAAAAAAGAAAGGAAAAGAAAACTAAATAAAAAAAACTCTCTGAGAAAACTCTAGTAAGAGGATTGAGTGTTGTTGAGAGGTTAAGGACAGGAAGAGCTGATTGGAAGGAGGTATAATAGCCGCGCCCCCCACAGGTGGTGCCCCCACCCCCTGAGGAAAAACGAGGAAAAGAGTTTCAGACCATTCTCCCCTCTGCCTCAAACTACTGCGGCCTAAACTCTGGCCCAGATCAAAGGGCCAGAAGGTTCACACTGAAGAAGAGGCAAAAAACCTGCCATGTGTTCTCCCCCTTCTCTTCCTTTTCTCCTCTCCCCCTCAGCTCCCCTTCTCCCTCTCCCTCTCTCTCTCTGAGCCCCGACGGCTCTCCTGATCCTGGGCCACTCGGCAACAACAGCAACAGCAGCAGCAGTAGCTGCCCCCTTCCTGCGTCAGACGCTTGGAGCTTGTTGCGACGCAGGCCAGACACTGCACCGCTCCCGCAAACGATCAGACACCATCCACCGCGTTATGACAACACATCCCGTGGGCTCCAAACAACCACATTGCACATAAGCAGCAGCAGGAGCAGTTTCCCAGTGGGGCTGATGTAGGGTCATGCAACAGCAGGCTTCCGCTGAGCTACAAGAGGCGGCAGTAGCATCCGTTGCGTTATGGAAATGATAAATCCACGCTTGTGGGGAGGCTGGGGCTGAGGTGTCTCTGGCCCATGGTCATCCCTGCCGACCGGCCTGCCGCCGCCACCGCTGCCAGTGTTGTTGCTGCACCGTTGTTCGAAACAGACAGATGGATGGAGGGAGAGAGAGGGAGAGAAGAGAGAGGGAGAGAGAGAGAGAGAAAGAAGGGAGGGGGATAACAGGAGAGGTAGAGAGATGAGGCCAGTGCTGGCTTTGCGCTCTCCTTTAGGAAAACAGCACTGCGGTGTGTGAGCCAGGCACACACTGACACACTCCTGCTGCACACACACACATATGCACATACACACATACACAGTTGCTCACACACACACACACACAAACACACACACACACACACACACAGTCAGTGGTGCTGCCGCAGATCTTCCACAACAAATACACCTGATTAATTTCTCTCCTTCTCTGCTCTCATCCCTCTCTTGGACTCTGTTGTTGCAGCTCTCCCCACATCTCTTTTTTTGGCTCTCTTATTCCCCCCCCCCTCTCCCTCCTTGGTACTTGCGTCTCTTTTCCTCAGTGGTTGAAGTCAAATATCCACAATCCTGGGCTATTATGCTGCTCCCTGTGAGTGTGTTGCTCCTGTTTTCCCCATCAGGCTGCTCACAGCACGTTTTTTTCCCAAGCTGTCGTTTGTCGTCGTCTTATTTCCCCCCTCTCTCTCTCTCTCTCTCTCTCTCTCACTCTTCTTATGCTTTTCTCCCTCCCTCTCTCTTGCTCTCTTTCTTTCTCGCTCTCTCTCTCTCTTGCTCTGGTGTCTCTCAAATCTGCTCATTAGAGGAGGACTGTTCCAACACAGCCCGTTCCCCCTCCCCCTCACACGCACACACTTTCTAACTGCTCTTAAAGAAGCAGGCACACATTTATGGCTCTCCCTCTCCTGTCCTTCCTACTTTCTCTCTCTCTCTCTAGTTGCAGTTAAAGAACCATGAATTGGCATCCATGTGATTTGCATTTAAGCATCTACCCACTAGGAAGGAAACGTATGCCAATTGAGGGATCCCAGATGCTTTACACAAAATGAAACGTCTTGAAAGCCTTTGGTGTGCCAGGCGAGGAACCATGGCCCAAGAATACTCAACCATTATACTTGAAACTCAGTAGTAAATACCATGTCTACTGTACAATCATCCACTCCAATTTGGAGTGCCAGTCATGATTGATTCACTCTAAAAACATTTTCAACCTGGAATACCACCCAGGAAAGAACATCTCTCCACCACCTCCTCCAAGTCACATGCTATTTCCTTGAAAAACTAGCAAGTAAGGATAATGGGATATCCATTGGACAGTTGTGGAAAATAAGTTCTGACTGGTCAAACAGGAGGGGTCTTTCTTTGTCACAATACACAACCTGTTTGTAATATGGTGGCTTGGCAAGATGAGGAACACAATGTGTTTTCATAAATTTGTTACTGTTTCATGGTTTCCATCAAAGATTCTAGAGCGCAGCTCATGAAGTCTTACTAAAGATCTTTAATATTTTCAACCCTCTCTTGTCTCTGCATTCACTTTTGAACCAACAAACTTCTGACAGGATGATATGAAAGACATGAATCAGAAGCTCAGAATCAGTTGATACTGGTGGCAGTAATTTAACAAAAATTTCTTTATTCCGAACATTTGAACTTAATGATTCATATTTGACACCGACTTTCCATTTCTGAAACTTTGAAGGCACATTTCGGTGTAAATTTCACCGAAGATAAGGGTAAGGTAATGCACTGTCTGTATTGTATAAATGAATGAAAAAAAATCCAAGATTACAAAATACTGCCGTTAGGAAAAAGAATGATAACATTTGGTACAACATAGACTGAATAGCAAACTGGAAACTAGCACTAACTGAACAGGTCATAGAAACTCACTTTAAGCTCCATTTCTTGCCCATTCAGTAAGCATTAGTTTGCTATCTACCATGTGCTACCATGTCATACACTCAGTGACGTTGAAGAATGGGGCTATAGGTTGAATAGAAATTCCCTGTACACTTAAAAAGCTCACAATCCCTTCCTTATACTACCACTAAAGTTATACTACCACTAATCAGTATTGCAGGTAAGAAAATAACTATCTTTTGACCTGATGCAATGTCCATAAAGTTAACAGAATGAACCATTTGATAGTTCTGTTGTGCTGTTTGTTAATATAATTGTGCAAATAATAAGTGGGATAATGTATTGTCCACCAGTCATTATTTTATTGACTGGTGTCAATAAAACAATATATTTTATTATTTATTATTATATTTATTTTCCTATACTGACGGACAGAGAAAACATTGTCAGACATCTGCAAGTTCTAGCTGTCCTGAGAGACAGGTGGAATTTAATGGGTTCTTCCTCAATCTGCACTTTAATTCTGCCAGGTTTCAGGAAATTCATGCCTGTAGTTTTTCATGCTTCTTAACAAACCATTCTCTGCATATTTTGTCCCTTTTTTCTTGGCTATGGTTAATGTTTCAGTAATTCTGGTCATACTCAGATTTCTGCACCCCAGTTAACCAACCATTAAGTAAAGAAATAAGGAGAAAACAGAGGTGAGATAATGTGTATATGTGTGATTGCATGTGTGACAATAGGATATTGAATCACATATTTGTGCTTCTCCAGCTCTTACCCTATGGCAGTGCATTTTTAGTACACCTTTGTAACGTGTGTGTCTTTATCCTGCCAATTAGGCAGGATGAGATCACACTGAGCTGGGTAAAAATACATCTACACATGACACCCCTCCCAGCCCCTCCCCCCACGCCTTCCCAGTCCTGTGTTTGTCTGCTTGACTTCATGAGTCTTCTACCTAGAGGAAGAGACGGGTACTGTCTCAATATCATAACCCACACATACAGTCTCAATATTATAAGCCATATGTATTGCCTCAATATCATAACCCAGACACACTGTCTCAATATCGTAACCCACACACATCACCTCAATTTACATTTACATTACATTTATGCATTTAAGACGCTTTTATCCAAAGTGACATTTGTCAACTTTCAATTGTTCAGGGACAGTCTCACCTACAACAACTTAGGGTTAAGTGCCTTGCACAGGGGCACAACGGTGGCAGCTAGGGGTGGCAACCTCAATGTCATAACCCACACACACCACCCCAGTATCATAACCCAAATGTACTGGCTCAATATCATAACCCTCAATCTGTGTCAATCTCAATGTAGGCCTGTTGCCTCAGTGTGGTAACCCTCTGGCACTGCCTCAATCTACTTCAGCCTCTTGTCACACAACTATCTGTTCCAGTGTCATAAAGTACTACCAGAGAGGGTAAAGACGGAGCGAGAGGCACAAATGTTCATTAAGTTCTGTGTTCTAATTTTGCAAAGGGGTGGGGGATTACATTTACATTACATTACATTTAGGCATTTAGCAGACGCTTTTATCCAAAGCGACTTACAAAAGAGGATAACATTCAAGCTACGACACAATGAAAGAACAAACAAGGGGTGCATATTGCTAACATAGAAACTGCACCATTTTAAGTTGAAAGTGCAATAGTGCAGAGAAATTAAATTGTTAAGTGCATTCTCAAAGTTTACGCCAGGAGATATTCTTGGAAGAGCTGGGTCTTCACGAGTTTCTTGAAGGTGGAGAGGGTATCAGTTGATCTGGTAGCATTTGGGAGTTCATTCCACCAGAGCGGAACCAGATATGAGAAGAGTCTGGATTGACCTGCACGAGGTGTTGGCCGTGCTAGAAAACGTTCCTTAGAGGAGCAAAGCGGTCGCCGGGTGACATAGAGCTTCAGGAGAGTATTCAGGTAGATGGGAGCAGAGCCATTATTCACCCTGAAGGCCATCATAAGTGCCTTGAATTTAATGTGAGCAGCCAAGGGTAACCAGTGAAGTTCAATGAACAGAGGTGTGACATGTGCTCTTTTTGGCTGGTTAAAGACCAGTAGCGGTCTCACCACACAGGCTGGTAGGCCTGATAGGAGGACATTGCAGTAGTCAAGCCGAGAGATAACCAGGGTCTGTACCAGGAGCTGGGTTGCATGTTGGGTTAGGTACGGCCTGATCTTCCTTATCTTGAATAGGGAAAAGCGGCACGACCGAGCCACAGAGGCAACGTGATCTGCAAAGGTCAGTTGGTCATCAGTCATGACACCTAGGTTTCTTGCCACTTTGGTGGGAGAAACAGACAGGGAGTCGGTCTTGATGCTGATATCGTGATGTATGGCTTGTTTGGCTGGGAGGACCAGCAGTTCAGTTTTTGAGAGATTTAGTTGGAGATGGTGTCCTTTCATCCATGCAGATATATCAGAGAGACAGCCGAGATCCGTGTTGACACCGTGGAGTCATCAGGTGGAAAGGACAGATAGAGCTGGGTATCATCAGCATAGCAGTGGTACGAGAAGCCATGGGAGTGAATAACTGAGCCCAGTGAGGTGATGTACAGGGCGAAGAGAAGGGGCCCCAGCACAGATCCTTGGGGTACTCCTGTAGTGAGTTGGTGAAGTGCCGATGTCTAGCCATGAGACACTGAACGACCGTCCAGTAAGATAGGACTTGAACCAGGAGTGCGCTGTGCCATCAATACCCATGTTGGTCAGCTTGTCCAGTAGGACACAGTGGTTGACCATGTCAAATGCTGCTGATAGGTCCAGCAGGATGAGCACTGAGGATTGACCTGCCGCTCTGGCCTCTGGATTATACAGACCAGAGTCAAGCACTCAATCGCTGATACAGAAGATCATTGAAAAGTTTAAATTATGACACTTCCACTTACAGACAAACCTGTATTAGTATGAACAAACCAGTATTAGTTTCATAACACAAAAAGTACCACCGAACCTTCCCAAATCTCACAACACAGCAGTTTTGCCTAAATTCTCTGCTCAGCAGTACGCTTTCAACCCAGTGGGTCTGTCTACCAGTCCTAAGGCCTCATACACACCTAGTTGGTATTGTATTATAAATTATTAAATTTATTTATTTATTATACATTTTGGCCTTTCACCCACAAGTAAATGTTTTTAGTTTTCAGTCACTGAAAATGTTGCTTTTCAAAAAAAAGATGGCCAAAGTGGAGATTTTGTGATGGTTGATTTTCATATCTCTGGTTGGACATCTATTTGATTGAAATGTTCATAAAAGCCTTTCAGAGCCTTTGAGCATCTGTGTGGACATCATTATTTTTAAAAACAGGAGAGGAAAAGAATCAGTTTTTATAAATACCCGGCTGTGTGTGTGTACAAACCCTTAATCTCATAACACAGCAGCAATTCCTCAAAGGAGAAATCCGGTGTGAATCAATCCATAGCCCTGTTGGCTGAGGTCACCAATGCTGTCAGTAGGAAAAAGAATGAAAACATTTGATAAAACATAGATTGAGTACTTAGCCGGCAAATAACACTAAGTGAATGGGGCACAGTAACTTGCTTTCAGTTTCATTTCTCTATGCCCCATTCAGTTGACATTAGTTTTTGGCTTGTTATTCAGTCTATGTTGCATCAAATTTACTGGTTCTTTTTCCTACAGACAGCATTAACTGACTTTGAACAACAGGGGGATTGACTGATTCACACCAGATTTCTCTTTTAACACTCCCAGGCTCAACTCAACTCCTAGGCCAAATCAACTCCTAGGACAATTTCAGCCTCACTGCCCCACCAATATTGTATCTCTTTTAGATTTATCTTAGCCTTTTCAGATCATAACCCTGTGGCAGTGCCTGGGCCCAAGCCTTGGCTGGCTTGGAACAGTGGCATACTGTTGTGGGAATCAGAATAGTGACCCAAGGTCAACCAGTTTAATCCTTACACTGCAAAAAATTAACATCTTTACATCTTTTACAACAGTTTATACCAAGTTTATACCAAATTTAAGTATATGTCTTCTTAGGTAATACTACTAATTTTGAGGCAATTTTACTCATTTGTATGAGGGATTCTGACCAGTTGTCAGACAGACATTATAGACAAACAGACATATATTCAAAATCAAACCTCATCAACTCATTGGGATAATCACTGTTTTCAAACAAAATGACTTGTGATTGCAGCATAACAGTGGCACTTGAAAATGACTTTAACATGTGTCTGCAAGCAGCAATATGCATGCACCATAACTGGACAGTGTTATCAGATACACATCATGTTTTTTTTGGTCAATAACAATGTGACAAATGCTCATACTATGTTTTGTGGCAGTCACAGATTTTCCATGATATGTTTTGAGACTGCCTCAGACTAGAGAACTGCGTGGGACTTTTTTTTCATCCCGCTCCTGTCCGCTCCCACTGAATTTCTACCTGCAACTACTGCGCAACATGTCTGCCCATGTCTGTGTATGTCCACTCCCACAACCCACGAAACTCTGAGAATTTATACCTGCACAGTAATAGAGATGCATTGATTTTGTGTCTTCTACTGTCCCGCAAGAGAAAGATGTCATTTATGCTATTAACTGAAATTGGGGTTATTTGTTTCGTTTCTCTCCCTGCACGTCTTTTGTTTCCAAATGTCAGACTTGCCTTGTTTGGTTTTAGTGGTGCCCACACCTTGTTTAATGTTCTTCTCTACTTCGTTGGTTGACTAGTAGCTAGGTTAGCCTGCATTGCTATCCCGCACAAACCTGCAATGTTTTTTTCAGCCACCCGTTCCTGCCCACAGCCAAGCTCAAACCACCCGTTCACACGAGATTTGCAATCCCAATGCAGACCTCTACCTCAGACTTTGAGTTGCTGTATTTCAGCAAGGTTCCATGCATCGAAATAGAATAGGTAGCTTTTATGGGGCTTTTATTATGTGTGCCAACTTTCATTAAGAATAGACACAATGTGTAGCCTGTGAAAACCTAAGCAATTTTGAGAAAATCCAATATTGCTATCATTGCAAAGACATCACAAATGTCAATGGATTATCCTTGGGGATTCTCCACAGTAGTCTTCCATTTTGCAAATAACTGTGCATTGACTAGGAAGTGCAATTAGATTGTCAGTGCACAGTTATTTGTAAAATGGAAGATTTTTAGGTCTTTTTCAGGTCTGGAGCAAAAGTAGGACACTTAGTTTGTATCTGATCATCAATGTGTTTCTGAGACATAAGCTCATATACCGTTTGATGGCCTTGCTGCCAATTTTGATTAGCTGCCTCAATTGAAACTCCTTCATGTAACCTTCATGTTAAAGACCCTTTATGAAGAACAGACTAAACTTGTAAACTATGAAAATTGGTTTAGCTTTCAATAAAATTCAGCATACTGGAATTTTGTTTTTTTTAAATTGGGCATATGGTTCAAAAATTACATTCATGGATGCAACTCTAGCTTAGATCACATGACTTGCAAACCTGAAACTTGATATTGAAACTTAGTTTGTGAAACTCTGGAACGTTGGAAACATATTGTGCTACAATTACTTTGATAGGCTTCAAAGTTACCACAGAGACATAGTATTTGATCTACATAGCTGATTGTAATAATGTGGTGCACCAAGGTAAGTAAGATGTAACACAAAATAAAAGCTAAGCAGTGTCTGGTCAGGAACTGAATGGGAGGACACTTAGGCTGACTGGAATATGACATCATTGTCCTAGATTCAAGCACATTTGGCTTGTATGGTTTGTAAACACTATTTGCTTGAATATCTTACCAAGAAAACCAATAAGCAACATTTTCTGAAATCAAGACTTTTGTATTTTTTCTTTTTGCAAGACATCTTACTAAGCGCAATTTTCATGTTGCACTTGCAGATAATCTAGCTGGAAATAAGTTCTAAAAGAGTATATTTTTTCTTACTTTTTGAAAAGGCATTTTTGCAGTGTAGGAGGACCAGTCTGAGTAATAAGTGGAGCAAACAGCAAATCAAAGCCTGGGCTGGTTGTATACAGGTATGTTGGAATGTGAATGTGTGAGTGTATGTGTGTATGTGCTTGTATGTGTTGATAATTGGCTGTTCCCAATCGCCCCCTGCCACACACACACACAGATATATACACACACACACACACACACACACACACCCAAGGCCTAGTCTCTGAACCCTCCAAGACTTGACTGGCATGATCTGACTTTGTGACTGGTTGATTGGTCATGCCAGTTAAGCCTTCTGGTTCTGCGCTTAGGGTTGAGGTGGCAATGGGGCTCATCCATTGTATGTATTTGTATAGGTCACTTATAATAATATAATAATATAATAATAAAAGTAGTAATTTTACATTTTAAGGATAACTAATAATCCGTTACTTATTTCTTATCAAGAGTAACCCTCTCAACCCTGTGCACTTGTGATTTAAATGTGTGTGTTGCTGTTACGGATGTGGAGAGGATATAAACACATTGAGTTGTGCTCTACGTGTTCCAGGCATGACACTGAGGGCCGTAGACGGGAGCGGAGGCGTTGCTCTAGAGAGAGGAGCCCATCAAAGCTATCCGCCTGCCTGAAACACACTGCCATAATCAGCTCAGCCTGATCCTATCTATGCTGCTAATCTACTGCAGCACCAAGGTTGAGGGGTTAAAAGAGGTATTATGTGTGTGTGTGTGTGTGTGTGTGTGCATGTGTGTGTGTTTGTGTGTGTGCGACTATCTGTGTGTGTGTTTTCTGAATGAAATTGTGATAATGTATTTGTTTGTGAATGTGTGAGTATGTGTGTGTGAAACTCCCATAGCTTAATGTGTGATATTTTATTTGTGTGTGTGCATGTGCATATCATAAGCATGCATTTCAGTTTCTAAAAACAACTACTCTACAAAAATGACACACACATACACTCACACTTCAAACACTTGTGTTGTTGCTATGCTTTGTACAGACAGTTACAGGCCAACTGCAGGTCATCTTAAATACAGATAAGGTGAGTGCATAGGACTATAAAGTGGGTGATTAATGTGTATCAGTGATGGTGAAGTGCAAAAAATTAAAAGTGTGTGTGTTTGCATGTGTGTGTGATGAGATGTGAGAGGAGAAGAGAGACAGAATCAGTAAAGTGTGATAATGAGTAGGGTCTATTCTTTAGTACATCTTTACCATGTGACATAAAATGTGCATTTCAGGGCATGTGCACATGATCTACAAATAGGAGGATACTTAAAAAAACAAGAGCTCAACATGGCACATTTACCTATGATGGATATAGTTAGTGCCAATAATGGAATGTGTTATCTCTGCCTCAGTGGATTGGCTTCATAGGGTAAGGTGTACTGCCTCCTTTGGCCACTGTCCTGAACTACAACCTGATAGATCATAAAACTCCCTCTAGTGGCCTGCACTGATAGGTGCAAGACTGAAAATTGCCATATGCCTTCAACATGGGAGTACAGAGCTGCTATAGCTGTATTTGAACTTTTGTCTGTCATTTCACACATTTCAAGAATTGAAAACATCTCAAACCCTACTGGTCCCACATTGCCCCAGCAGTAAAATACTCACACTCCCTTGGACCTATGTTTTGGTAGACTGCCTTTAACTCATAAAATGCATGCAACGCATGTTGCAGTATCCAAAGTCACAAAAGAGAGTGATACTGCAAGTGAACCTGCTGTTTTTTATTTTATCTCTATTTCCATCTAATTTAATTACAAATCTTGTATCCCGAGCACAGGCTTGGACTGGTTTCAGGAAAATGACAGAAAGGTGGTCCACCTGTGGATGCCAAGCCATGAAAACAGAAATTTGCGGGTAATCAAACTGAAAATATACCAACCAAACTTGACAGAAAGCTCAAAATGGCAAAATATGGCTTACTGTTGCCTTAAGGCAGTCGGGTACTGTATAATACACTGTTCTTGGTAGGCTGCCCCCTCTAGTGGGGCAAAACTGTAAAAGTGTAAGAGGCTGTACAACAAAACAATATAAAACATTTGTAGGTATATTCCGACTGTAGGCCAGCATTTTAATACAGTAATTGTTTCTATGTGCAGCAATTCAGTTTGCAAAGCTACTATACTCATTTGGGTGATACTGGACTGGCATGTACTCACTTTTGCTATATATATTTGCTTTGCCATGTGGGCTTTCTGTTGTGGGTCACAGGTACTAGATGTAAAATGCCTTTGGGTTGTGGTCAGAGAGCATTCCAAGTATTGAATCACATTTATCCAGAATCATAATGGCTTGTTTACAAAGTCTGACAATGTACTGTTACTATCCTACTATACTGTATTGCCATACATATTGTCATACAAACTTATCTTATGGAAGTGTGGCTTCACTCAAGGGATATAAACTTCAATAGTATGTTAAGTATGAAATTAACTCAGACCTGCAGGCAACTCCAGTGAGCTGTGACGTGTTTGTGAAGTGCTCTGTATAAAGGAATTTCAGCCATCTCTTGCAGTAGGGTCTAAAATTGTCTCAAAAGTTAACAACTGTATATGATAACTGTAAATGTTTTTTTTTTCTGTAAGGGAATTGTGCAATAGACTTGCTTTGCTGTAGGAACTCATAATGTTGTGCTGTTTGGACAATATGTCTGGGCAGGCAGAAAGCATAGCCCATAGTACAGTAGAGGGTCCAAACAGCGGATTCACCACGCGCTGGCGCCACTGATGGCTGGGTTGACGTCATTATGACAATTCCAGAGCTCAGCATTCTCTGCAGGCCAATAAAGTCAGGTAGTCCATTCAAGACGTCTTTCTTAGACCATTAAAAGGCTGTTACTGTAACTGCAACTATAAAAAAGTGAGTTTCAGCTAATATTAAATAATATAAAAACGGACTTAAATTATGTGTGCTGAGCACTTTAAAGTGAAAAAACATACTTTACTGCCTAAACCAGCGCAAACTATAAGCGCATGGAGGAAAGTTGTGCTCTGTGGATACTACACAGGCCAATCCGTGGCGTTTACGATAAGACAGACAGGCAGACCATCTAATGGAAAACGAGAATGTGGGCTGGATGACTGTGGAGTTTGGGATAGAAGTACACAGCTGTTTCGCTCGGTTTCAAGGCACGAGCACTAGGAGATGACAGGAAACGTGTGTTTTTCATTGTCCTGGACCTCGCGGATTCCTCGGAGAAGAGGGAGAATACTGCGAACTCACTTTGCTCAATAAAAAAAGTTCATCGTAACCAGGTTTGTCAGAGTAGGCATTGGGGACAAACTTCTATTTGGCAGCAAAACTATAAGCTTTCAGTGGAGTTTACATATGAGGTTGTTTATTGGCCGACGCTCCCTCACAATCTTAACTAATGCCATGCCACGGATTTCATTTGGGAAAACCTTTAATGGCGAGCAACAAAGAGTGAGAACATTTTGGACAACGAGAAGAAGACTGGACTTTAACTAAATTACCCTGGACCAGAACTGCTTTTCAACATTTAACATTTTTGTCGCAGGACGCTACACGGTGTGTTCCATAACCAACTGACGTGGGGCTCTCGGGGGGCTGGCCGAGAAAAGAGATATCGCTGAGGGGGCTACGCGCAAACGCTGTCAAAAAGTCACGCTTTATTTGACTAAATATCCCATGTATGTTGAACAACCCTCAAGTCACTAAGCTATGATACAACGGGCGCGGGATCCAAGCAGCACAATAGGTTGTTGGTATGCAGGCTTACATATTTACACGTAAAGGTGCACTCCATCCACAATATCCGGCTGTCGTTAAAGAGTAACGTTAGCCCAGTAGAACCACTGTGACAACTCAAACGTGTTTCACTGCAATATAGATTTCACTGGAATGGAAATGTTGGAATTTTCTTGAGCGTACGGAGTTCCATGACAGCCTTAAAGATGGTAGAGACACGGAGCTCTCTCCAGAGGGAGGGGGTCTACCGCTGGTTCTCTGTCCTGAGCTCGGCACAAAGAGCTGAGTTCCTGTGCGGGCTTCTGGATCTTTGTGTGCCCATTGAGCTGCGCTTCCTCGGTTCCTGCCTTGAGGACTTGGCCCGTAAGGATTACCACTCCCTCCGGGACGCTGAGATTAAAGCCAACAATCCGGCGGACCTCGCGAACCTCACCAACATCACGGACGAAGTGGTGAGGAGCAAATTACTTATTTCCCTCGCCTTACTCAGCTCGGATAACCGGGAGGCAGCTGGGGTACTTTTTCGTACTCTAACGCACATCGACACCATCATCAACAACTATGGATTGCAGCTTAACGACGGCCAGACCGGCGAGCAGTTCCTCTTGCTCTTCACCATGGCTTCCAACCATCCCGCATTCAGTTTTCATCAGAAACAGGTGCTGCGCCACGAGCTCACGCAGATCCAGGAGATCCTGCAGCTGACCGGCGGCGAGCAACAGCACGCGACTCCACTCACTCAGGCCTGCTCCGTGCCCACGTGTGTAACCGCGCCTTCCATCAACTCCTGTCACTCCGGTTGTGCGTGCGCCAGCACGGCGGTAGGTGCTCTACTGTATACATATATTTGTACCAGGTGACAGAGTGCCTGAGAACCTTTACACTCACTATACTCACCTGGGCCACTAAACTCCAAAGCCATTTACTAATTCAGGCAAAGAGTAGGCCTACAATAGGCCCATCTATATACTTGATATTAGCCTACAGAAAGACTGTAGCAGTTTAAAGTTAAAGTCCGAATTGACAAATACAAATCTTAGAAGAAAAGCATTGTGGGTAAAGGTGTTGCATATTGTTCTGCATACATTTCTTGGGAATATCACCTGCATGTATGTAAATGTGTGTGTGCTGGTATAGCTGGTCCCCTTCATCAGCTTAGTCAGTATCCAAAATTCAGTCTACACCAGTAACATAAGGTCCCAATGGTGGCTGACACATTACTGCTTAGTGGGGGACTTGAGGAATGTGTACCAGTCTGTGTGTGTCAGTTGGGTGTCATTTGCATGCTAGTCAATGGTAGTGACTATGGCATCTTTGTTTTTCCATCATTCACCAAGCTTGTGTCCTATTTTGCTGTGCATTACCTGTCTAATAGTACTGAATGAAAGCAAAGAGTGAGGTGGAGGTAGAGAGAGAGAGCTTTTATATGGTTTGTACTTCATGGCTGATGGTGGAGGGACTTCCTTGTAGCTACTTCAAATTTCATTTCCTCTCAATCCAACACACAGACACCATAATGTATGTAAAATATGCATCGCCTTTAAACCAACAATTGTTATTATTAAGTCCTTACACAGTGTCAAATAGTCATCCACATATGTAATAATGAATTTATGCATTTAGTCGTAATTCTTTGATCTGTATATTCAATCACACCTGTATAATATATAGCCTACCTGCATGTGCAGTTTCAACATCAGCTTTTAGATTAGATTAGATTCAACTTTATTGTCATTACTCATGTATAAATACAGGTAACGAAATGCAGTTGTTGGTTCAAAACTATGTATGATTTGACACCCCTTTGCCCTGCTTATAAACATGTAACAACACATTCGTTCTGCAGCGTCAGGGATTTCCTCACACTGACAACCTTGTGATATGTCCTTACCTGCCTCTGTCGCAGGGTTAGAAACCTCATTAAAATGAGTCCTCTATCGTAGCAAAATAGATACTAATTGCTGACTGTCTTGAATTTCAGAAGCTCCTTTTCCTAAATGCAGGGACTCGTATTGGCCATCAGTTACATGATGGTAGAGAAAATCAAATTGTTACACTAGTCTAACTAGAATCAGACTTTTAAGATGAATGGAAACATCTTAGTCCCACTGAAATTGAACCAAATCCAACTCAGTGTGCATAGTAACTCACGGATGTAGAGGTGGTGCAGTTTCTATGTTAGCAATATGCACCCCTTGTTCGTTCTTTCATTGTGTTGTAGCTTGAATGTTATCCTCTTTTGTAAGTCGCTTTGGATAAAAGCGTCTGCTAAATGCCTAATGTAAATGTAAATGTAGGTTCACATACAAAGTCTCTATAACACTATGACAAAGGTGACACCGTACTAAATCCACACCAAGGTAGGCTGCTTGTTTTGGCTTGATAATCCATTGTTACTGAGATGTTAAGAGAATTCTGAATACTTTTTGAACGTTCTGTTGTTATTGCACCTGACATAGTTGTTGTTACAACTGACATAGAACACAACAAATGCAGAAATCATTTAAATAGGCATGAGGTAGATGTATGGACACAAACAAATAAACAAACATTTAAAGTACTAATATAACTGAAACATGAGTGAACATCTTCAGCAAGTACAAGTGATGGAATGAGAGTTTTCACCCCCCATTCTAAAAACAGTTTATTCACGTCTATGGATCATATGTCTGTAGCCAGACCCAGATGGTATCTCAGCTTACTCTCAATAGCAGGGTTTTATTTCAGCTTTTTAATGCAACTTTTGGCCATTAGAATGGGAAGTCCAGAATGGAAACGCTTGGAAGTCACTTTAAAGTTGGGGGGAAAAAAGCTGGAAGGGATTGAATTTACTAATGATTCACATAAGGTATAATGCAACTGCGGCAGATGGAAACAGGCATTTGTGGAAGCAAGCATCTGTTTATATATTTTTTTAAGTTGCCATGACAGTCTTAAGTTTTGAATCTACAGCTGCTCACAACTCCTCCCTTTAACGGTGAAAGTGTCCATTTTTAATTCACATAGCACAGTGGATGGAAACAGGCAGAGGCTCCCATTTCCTTTCCTCTGACTTTTCATGAACGTGCTTAAAATACGTGAACCCAGCTTGTGTTCTCTTTTCCTTCATTTCAGCCTGTTCTGTGGGCAAGGATGTGTTCCAAACCTGCCAACAGTCTCCTGCAGTGACAGTACTGTACACTCTTTTAGCATTTAGATGATAGAGTGCTAGACATGGGCGCCCCAAATGGACCCATGTTTGGGTCTTATTTACTTGTGTGTGTGTGGGGGGGTAATTTGTTTGGATGTGTAGTTTGTTTGTTGGTGCTCTGGAGTCAGAGAGGATTACAAACACACACACACACTCACACACAGTCACTTGCATGCATGCATGCACAAAAACAAAGCAGACACATAGACTCATGCAGGGAAAGTGTTTGTTTTTACCTGTGCCTCCTATTCCCACAGGAAGTGACATCACTTCCTGTGGTGTCTTCCTGCTCCCGTGGCTAGTTTTGGCCCCCGATGGTGTAATGTTATGGATGGAGAACATTGGTGATGTGGTGGGTGGGGTTACTCTTAGATCTGTGAAAACAGTAGCCTCTTGATATACAGTATGGGTATCTTACGGGCTGGGCTGCAATCCCATTGGCCAGTTTGTGAGTCTGGTGGGCTCTCCTGGTTTGTGATTGGTTGAAGTTGAGCTTGGCTTTTTGCCTGTCATTGGTTGCCCTGGTGGAGACCGGTGGAGCTTTTTTATTGGTTAGCCAGGTTGGCAGTGGTCCTGGTGAGATGTAGGCTTTTTAAACATGTGCCTGCGGGAAAGTCCCGCCTCAGCTGCAGTGTATGTGTGTGTGTGTGTGTGTGTGTGTGCTCTCCTCACACACACTGGGATTGAGTATTTTGTTGGTGTTGGCTTGAGAGGAGTGCAGCTCAGCACATTTCTTCAGGCTGAACTCAGGCGTGTGTGTGTGCGTGTGTGCATAAGTATGTGTGTTTGTGTGCGTGCATGTGTGTGAGTGTGTGTTTGAAGCTCTCCAGTGAATCATCAGGAAGTACACACAGCTCACTGATTCAAAAGACCTCTGAGCTAACCCAAACATGAGTAGTATACACACACACACACACACACATCTTACTCACATCTTACTTTTTCCTCTCAGTTGACATTTTTCCCCTTCTGTTGTCATATACACACATAATGTACACAGACTAGTCCTTTCATTCATCTGTCTGTGTCTTTCCCCTCCCCGCACACACACACACACACACACACACACACACACACCTCTTACCTGAAACTTTTCCCTTTCTGTTGTTCACGCACATATTGTATACAGACTGGTCCTTTCATTAATCTGTGTGTCTCCCTCTTGCTCTCTAGCCCCCACCCCCACCCCCAACAAAAACACACACACACACACACACACACAAATATAGTCTACACACAGTGATAGTGAGTAGCTCAAGTGTCCTGCGAGAAGGTACAATACTGCATTTGTTCATGTGGTGAGTAGGTCACATCTTGTGAATTTGTGTTTGTACTTGTGCATACTATACTCTTGTGTCTGTGCAAAATTAGTTTTGTCCTGATCATACATATTTGTGAATCCAAGTGAAAGCCTTAAAATGTTTATACAAGAAGCGAAAATGTAAAAGATGGGAAAGATCATATTTGATCAAACCCCATTCAGCTTCTAATAGATTAAGTAGACCCCAAAAACAAGATAGTAAGAAGTTATTGTATAGCCAACTTTTACATGCACTTAGTACACTAAGTTACATGCACTAAGTACACTAATTTATACCTTTGCATACACTTACAGTACAGTACACTAAAATGTCAGGAAGTGGAATAGTTTCCAGATGGTCACATCCGGTGGGACCACCCAGAGTGAAGGGAAGGTTATAGAATGAAATGAAATTTCACAAATTTATGAAGTAACCCCACAAACCTTAAGATTAGAAATGACATCCTAAAGGTTGAAAACTGAAGGCTGTGGATGCTTCAGAAATGTTGCTGCTGGTGTCCTCCGTCAGTAGGCCTACCGCCATCTGAATGCTAATTTTCTGTTACTCGACCTGTAACACACCCTAAAATAACCCTACCATTTGCTAGGCATTTCGGGGGTGCTTTACTGTACAGCAATGGAAATGCTGTGTAGAATAATGCAAATATATTTATGCTGACCTTTAAACTAAGGTAAGGTTCTAGTCCATGTTTTGACCTCTTTTGGGACAGCAGTGTCTTTGATCCAAAACCCTACTGTAATGTGATATATGGTAAACCTTCAGCATGTTGCCTACGCTTGCAGAGCCATCTTACTGAGAACCAAAGGGGAATTTGTCTTCAACATACCTTGAAAAGCAAAATTGCACATCAGCGAAGTGGCTTTTGATTCACATAATTTGTTATAGTCTGCAGTCTGCAGAATTCAGTAGATGCTTTTGTCCAAAGCCAGAGCCATTAAAAATAGAACAAATAAAGCAAATAACAAGAAAAATGGGTAGTAAGCATAATGCACCATAGAAGGATGATGTGAAGCTAGCATGGTAGCACTGCGGGTGAATGTGCTGTAATTGGTAACAGAGGTTTGAACTGAGAGCCCGTGGGATTGCACACAGCGTAGTCAGCATGAGTGGAGCATGTGTTCGTCCCTGGAAAGACAAAAACATTGAAAAAAAACTTGTAGGATGGAAAAACAGGCTGAATAAAAAAGGGAAAAGTTCAGAGATGTGAAGGCTGAATGTGGAGGCTGAATGTTAGAAAGAAGGTTCATGAATTATAATTCATACCTGTGTCTGAAACTGTGTCTTAGCTTTAGTTCATTTCCTCAGGAATGGTTCAGGAATGGTGATTCATACCTCTGTGTAGAACTAAGCTGCTCTCAAAAGCTAGGAGGATGCCCCAAAGATGTAGCTTGACTTGACTCCAGCAGCCAAATCAAAGCTGGTTCATGAATCACGATACATACCGATGTCTGGAAATCAAACTATTCTGACCTCTGGTGAGTTTGAACAAAAGGAGGCTCATGAATCATGATTGATCCCAGTGTCTGTAACAGAACCACTCCGCTCTGCCCTGACCCAGTGGACCAGCACCAGATCTGACAGCAGGGCTCTCAAGCCACTCAGTGAGTCAGTGCTCCTCTGAGTGAGACCGTGACGCAACTCCACTATTATGTTGGCTGAGATGAGTATCACATTGGCTCAGACTCAACTCACGGGTTGTTTTGAAATCTTACCTCTGTGCCTCTGCTTTATGTCTAATCTTATGTTTTTGTATTTATGTGTTTACTTGTCTGTGGTTTGTTTTTGTAGTTTGTAGACGCATAAGGAACGTGTGTTTGCGACATGTGTGCAACCCTGACTGTTTTTGCAATGAGTGAGTGTGTGTGTGTGTGTGTCTTATTTCACTTGTTTGACTGTGGTTCTTCCTCTGTAGGTCCCAAACCAAGAGGCTGCCATTGCTCCAGCTGATGAAAGTGTCACTCCTGATTCTCTGGAAGTGACGCGTCCAGCACCTCAGACCCAGCTGGAGCTGCAGGTCAAAGGTCATAGTGGGAAACTCAATAAAGGTATCACACACACACACACACACACAGACAGAGACTTACAGAGGGAAAAACAAGACAGGGAAAGACAGGCAGATGCATAAAGATACACACAAACACACTGAATGTGCAGAGTTCCATCAAAAGCTGCTTGCTATTAAATGAATGGGCCTCTAGACTGATATGATGAATGTCAAGTAGTGTAGTTTATGACTGATTGTTAATGATAATTGATAATTTAAGGCCTGTTAATTTAAAGGCCTGTTTCTCAGCTTACTTCTCAAATCTGTGCCTTTGTGTTTTACGGGAATATACATACGTTGACTGTACTAATGTGGAAAAATCTGAGAATGTACTATAGCGATATCTATTCAGCTGAACTTTAGCAATTTTATCCAGTTAATGTCTGAGTTGGTAACACCGTGAGCAGATCTGTGTCTCGGTGAGGAGAGACAGTAGGGAGGGGTTGAGACTCTCAGACTGGAGTGAATGAGGAGAGATTACTGACATAACAGAGAGACTTTTGTCTCCATATACACAGGCATGTTTGTTTGCATAGCATGAGTGTACAAAGGTCTTGTTCTGACTTGTTTAGACCTGGAACATTACTTCACAATTAAGGAAGAAACTACTAAATATGCCAAGCATGCATGTTTGTATTGTGTGTATATTGGATTTCACCTGTTTTCATGTTTTTGTGTGTGTGTGTCATCTTTGGAACATACTGAATATGTTTTTATCATTATTAATTGAAGTGTTTTTGTAGCTTGTGGAAAACCAGATGATTTTGCTAGCATGTTTGTCTGGAGTTAACCCACTGTAGCCAATTCTTGCTTCTGAAACATCAGAAACCAATGATAACTGCTTATCTGGCATGGGGCGAGCTTAATATGATTTACAACCAATGAGGGTGTCTGCATTACTGTCTTTGGTTAAACTATTGATGTGCAGTCTTCAGCAGCTGCAATCAAAACTGCAATTTACAAGGAAGATGAATTTTTAGCACCTTTGATCTGATCTGATTTGATCTGATGCTCCAAGTTAGCAGACACTTTCATGCTGGTCAAGCAACTGGAAATGAGAAGTGAGTGAGTGGACTCCAGACCCCCTCTTGATTTCAGCTGAAGATTGCAGTCTGGTTGTACTCAGGCTAGTTTCTTGGGCTTTCCTCCCCCCTAAGAGTGGCAGGACAGTGGAGATAGACAGGAAGTGAAAGAAGAGAGTAAGAGAGACCCAAAATCAGTACCAGTGGGCATAGACACAGCACTTGTGTTAGTGTGTGTGTGTGTGTTTGTGTGTGTGTGTGTGTGTGTGTGTGTCAATGTCTGATGTATTTATTTGGAAAGGGAACATGTAGTTAGTATGTTAGGTCTAGATTTATGCAAAATTGTCAGATTCACACTGTGTGTGAGTGTATGTTTATGTGTGTTAGCTCTCTGTGCTTTGATGGGTATGGAATTAGATTTATCAGTGGCAGCTCATCCTGCTTAAGCTGCCTGTAGGGGTCTGTATCTGTGTATGTGTGTGTGTGTGTGTGTGTGCACATACTTGTAATGCACTGTATACTATAGTGTGTGTATGTGTGTGTGTGTGTGTATGTGTGTTATGTTCACCCTGAATAAACTGCATGCGTGTGTGTGTGTGTGTGTGTGTAGAAGAGTGGGTGTGAGCATGTGCGTGTGTATGTCTCAGTGTGCGTATTTGTGCATGTTTGTGTGTGTGTGTATGTGTGTGTTTGTGTGAATGTGTGTGTGTATGTGACTGCATGCCCTGGTTAAGCTCCCTGGCATCAGGTATGCAGCAGCTGTTACTGCTGAAGGAGGATGTAGAGGTCTAGGCTTCCACCCCGCGCGTGTGTCTGTGTGCCTATGTGTGTGTGTGTGTCCAATAGAGACAGTAAATGAGTGTGTTGAATTACTCTGCATTCTTTCTGACATTGTTAAGTTCTGTTAAAGAAGAGTAGTTTAGGGTGATAGATATCCAAGATGTTCATTTTGCGTACTGTAGCGTAGCACTCAGACAGACCTAACCTTCCTAAATTAACTTACCTATTATAAAGCATCTCCAGTGTGTGTGTGTGTGTTTGTTCTCAGGTATTTTAGATACATGCTCTTAGGCCTAGTCAATGGAGTATGACTGGTTGTGTGTTCTGACACTTCAGTGCCTGTGTCAACATGCCTTTTCACCCCTGCCTCACATCACTCACACTCTCACTCACACTCTCACTCACACTCTCACTCACACTCTCACTCACACTCTCACTCACACTCTCACTCACACACTCATTCTCGCCGCTTCCACTCCTGTCATCTGCACAGGTACACACACATACAAGCACGCACACACAAACACACACAAATGTACATACACACACACACCACACACATACATATCGTGCATTACTCTTACACATGCACACACCTACAAGCTTACTCCTGCCCTTTCCTTAAACATTCCAGATGAGTTCTCACTCGTCTGTGATTGAGATGGATTGTGTGTGTGTGTGAGTGTGTGTGTGTATGTGTCTATGTATTTATGAGAGGGGAAGTTCCTCAGTGTTTGATCCTGCATGGAAGGTGATGAGACACAAAACTGTATTCAACCTGCTTTCAAATCCGAACCCACCCACACATGCACGCATGCACACACACAGACACATAGTGCAGGAAATGCTGAGTATGCAAACACTAGTTATAACACTGAGCTAACCATGACCCTACAGTATAGGTAAAAATGTGTTCCTATCTTTTTGGTTAAGGCAGTGTTTGTGTGTGTCTGTATGTGTGTGTGTGTGTGTCTTGATTGGTTTTGTGGTGTTAGGGTAGTTGGAGTGTGTGTTTTAATTTTGTATTTTCTTTACCTCTCTGTTCTGTGCTTGAGGTGGGTGCAATGTTGTTGTGCATCTTGTGGCTTTGTAATCCTCCTGCAGCAGCCTCCCTTGAGGAATAACATTCAAAACATACAATAGACTTCAGCCTGAACACATCCTAGTAGACTTACACTGCCACGCAGCTTTCAGCTTGAACATGCCCAAAGAAACATATTTGATAGCCAAAATATGCTCACAGGCAGGCCCTATCATATTCCCTTCAGCCTGAACATGCCCTCCAAAACCCTACCTGCAATCTAGCCTCTGCACATCTGAATGAACTTCTAATGAAGCTGATATGTAGCCTGGTCATGCAAATACAGTTGTAGAGGGGTGGTCAATCTTAGCCAAACCCTGACCTATGATGTTTTGGATATGTGGTTATGCATAACCATCTGTTTTATTGCTAAATAAGGACTGCGATGTGGGTCTAGTGAAACCTCAGGGATGTTATAAACAGATTTTTTTCATCTGTTTCTTTATTTAATTGGGTTTACACGTATCCACAGAATCCAGTGTTTTGAAATATGTCCACTTTGGAGGGCGTAAAAAAATATCTGTTTGAGGTGGCTG
The DNA here is from genome assembly GCA_027481765.1 of Tenualosa thibaudeaui. Lineage (NCBI taxonomy): Eukaryota > Metazoa > Chordata > Actinopteri > Clupeiformes > Clupeidae > Tenualosa > Tenualosa thibaudeaui. Next base: position 17,339,561 of record JAIFZK010000007.1, read on the forward strand.
AAACTCTGTTTACATGTAAACAAAAGGCTAGATATAGATATCTAGATATGTCTAAACAAGCCCTAAGTTAAAGGTTCCCCTTTCCAGTATGTGCTGTTACATTTGAAGGGTTCACAAATTATTTCTCATTCATTCACTCACTCATTCATTTTATTCCCATTCATCAAACTCTCTGTGCCAATGTGGCACTCACTTTTACACGGTTTCTCTTGTTCCGTGTGTGTGTGTGTGTGTGTTTGTGTGTGTGTCTGTGTGTTTGTTTTCTCCCCTTCGTCCTTCATGCACCTCTCCCTCTTTGTGTGTGTGTGCATGTTCCCCCAACTCTACTGTCATTTTGTGTGTGTATTATCAGTGTGGGTGGAGAGAGTGGAGATCAGGGAGGTGCTTCAGAAGCCAGACAAGTCCACCGAGCTCTTGCTGCAGGTGAGCAATTACCAGACACACATACAAACACACACACACACACACACACACACAGACCCATTTCCTCCTCTCCACAGACTGCACAGCCCCTGAACAGTTCTTACACACATCTTACACAAATGTACACACACACACACACACACACACACACACACACACACACACACACACACACACACACACACTTTCTCTCCCCCTTTTTTATGCATGTAGGCACCTAGTGTTTGTCCTCATCTACAGGTGATGTGGTCTGATACCAGCCAGTCATGTGTTAGCAGAAGTTCTCAGGAGCTAAAGGATCTGCACGCTCAGGTGACAGCATATAGCATATAACATACAGCATAACTACATACAGCTGAAATACATCATGGCAGCCTGCAGTACAGCAGTAGTAGTGCCACAACACAGAACACCATATCAAATGGAGCATTGTCATTAAGTTAAACAAGGCTACATTGTTCAGACTGTTTGTGTGTGTGTGTGTGTGTATGTGTGTTTATGTGTGTGTGTGCATCTTGTTATCATTAGGTATCTCAGCTCTTTCCTAATGAGTGCGTTGAGAAATTCTCGCCCACATCTTCCTCCCATGAAACTCCACTTGAGCCGGATCCCAGGTATCATGCTGTCACGATTGTGTGTGTGTGTGTGTGTGTGTGTGTGTGTACTCAAGCATTTCTAAAGACTGTCTGTAGTTTATCCTGTATTTTATTTGTGTGTGTGTTTATATGTTTTGTTGACTACAGCTCAAGTAGTTCTAATCGCTGTCTGTTGTTAATCCAGTATGATTTTGATCCAGTGTGTGTGTGTGTGTGTGTGTGTATCTGCAGGTGGTTATCATCCCTCCCTCCTCATGTCCTGAAGCACAACAAATTCAGACATTTTTTCACCTCAGCGCCTCCGACACAGCTCCCAAACAACACAAGTAAGTGAAACATGCACAGACACACACACACACACACACACACACATATATATATATATTATTATACTCATATGTGCATGTGCAGACACAAACATGCATTAATGTGAATGCATGCATCACACACGCACATGATTACTCAGTTATACACATACAAACACACACACACACACACACACACACACGGATTGATGCACCACACACATGCACACACACACACACACACACACACACACACACACACACACACACACACACACACCTCTCACATCTCTCTGCCATCCATCTTCCCAGTCCTGCCTGCATTATGTGTCTGGAGTGATCAGTTCAACGGCCTATTGGTGGGGGCCTGGCTTTCTATTTCAGTGGAGCATGTGTGATTGGTATGGTATGCTAGTTAGGATGACCTCATCCTGGAGGACATTTATAGCTGGGGGGTGGGGGGGGGGGGGGGGGTTGTTGTTACATACGGCATGTCTGTACAGGTCACTGGTTGCTGGGGGAGAGGGGATGGTGGTCATTGAGTACATTCTCACATTCTCAGTCCAGACATGTAGTCACACTTACACACACACGCAAACACACACACACACTTACATACACAGCTAGTCTTACTCGTCTGAACCCTTTTACCCAGCACAAATACACACACACACACACTCACACTCACACACACACACACAAACACACACACACACACACACACACGCACACACACACACACGCACACACAGGTAAACCCACACAGGCATCAATCTGCATTTTTGTCTGCAAGTTTTGTCATCCAGGATCCATTAGCAGAAATCCAGATCTGGACAGATAATGCATTATACTATATTATATATTTAAAAATGTTAAATTTAAATTTTAAGTTTTTTTCTACTTGCCGTGTATTAAAAATTACAGGGTATAATTTTACTGTAACATAGTTTGAAGAGCTATAGCTGTGTTTTGGCGACATCTGTGTAAGTGTGAGAGTGTGTTTCAAACCTTAATGTGCATGTTTGTGGTTTCTAAAGGTCTGGGATGTCTGCTGCCATTCCGGGGAGTCAGCAGGTGAGACTTGATACCACCACACACACACACACACAGACATTTACGCACGCGCGCACACACACACACACACACACACTTACACACTCACACACACACACAAACACACATGCACATACACACTCACACACACACATTTATGGGGCCCTATGATTTCCATGGAAAACACTGATGGAATCATGGAATCCAGACATAAAGGTAATTTTCTGACAGATGCGGAATCACCAGGAATTTGTGATTTTTTGCATGTTGACATTTGAATCTAAGTTTTTAAAACAACCTTCTCCAGATTTCCAGTCCAAAGCCCTATACATCAAACCACTGATTTGCGAAATCTGGCCAAATTGCTGCGCTTTAGCCTGTAACCATTACATATATTTACCATGTGAGTTCAAATACCTCCTATGCAACATTTCTACAAGAGTAGCCAAGCCTACCTTCTGAGAAGACATTGTTTCTCAATGTACTGATAGAAAAGGACAGCCTCATTGATTGAGTGAGTAATTCTGCTCATATGCGTGAGAGAAAGTGAAACTGCTGCCTATTGCTGTTGGTTGGCAAGTAGTCACGATAACCTATTTAAATCATGTTGAAAACATCAACATGGATTCCTACAACAGTTCGTGGAAACAGCATTGAAACATTTAAGAGCCACTGATGGGCATACCTACACTGAAAAATCAATCATTGAAAACATTGACTGCTTTCCTAATCACATTATTTGTAGGCCTACACCATTCATGATGCTTATAATTTTATATCGATTTAGACTGATAGGCTACCCTTGATCTAGTACAGGCTGAGGGCAAGGTGCATGGGCATGTGAGTGTGGGAGAGCATGTAGATTGGGCCCTCTGTCCCCCAAAACATCTGACATGACTGGGCCTCAAGCCAAGAAGCCAAAAGTTTTTGAATGAAAAAAAAAGCAAAATCCAAAACGGCAAAAATTAAATCTGAAAAAAAAAAAACCCACATATTTGTGTAGATTTCTCTGTTGTTACCCGTCTTGTTCTTTAAAACATCTTTTCTTCCTTTGTTCCTGTCTCTCCATCTCTGCTCTCTCCCCTTCTTTTTCCGTTTTTCAAATATATGGGTTATCATTATTTAAGACTTCAGTGTGTTAATGGGAGACATTCTTTCACTCCCTCCTTCTCTCTCTCCCCCTTTGATGCATGCCAGGGCTGTGTGTGGTGTTGCCAGTATCCAGCCAGTAGTGAACGTCCCACACGGCCCACCCCTGCTTCAGAGCGCCCTTCCTCCTCCACCCCCGCCTCCTGTGCCTCCCCAAGCGATAACCATGACGACGCTGGCCTCGACTGGCGGCACCGTCCTGACGGAGTGCGAGGGTGGCGTCCCTCCATCCCCCCGCCTGCCCCATGCCGGTCTCGCTCTCGTGTCTCAGCCACAGGTGCAGTCCAAGACGCCAGCGAACGTGCCCACGCATCCGCAGATGCCACCGCCACCACTGGCGCATTCGTATTCACAGACGCCGCATCCCTCACATCTGCAGACCCAACAGCAGCAGATACACATACAGCCACAGCATCAGCACCAACAGCAGCAGCAGCAGCAGCAGTCCAGCCCTGAGCAGAACTGTTTACTTGACTGGCTACGCAAACTGCGCCTGCACAAGTACTATCCTGTCTTCAAGCAGCTCACCATGGAAGAGGTAGAGAGGCCAATCACACACCAACATCACACCGAGCCATCATACATAGAGATCACATAGAGATATCACACACACAGATCCACTCACAGTCCATCTCAAGGGCTCAGGAGACATTGATTACATTGATTACATCTGAGGAATGTGTGTGTAGCCCTCAGCTGTGATGGTGTGTGTGTGTTATTCCAGAGGCATTGTATTACATCTCTGAGTCTCCCACTCGGTATGTCTCTCTGTCACACACACTTCACACACTCACATATTCTAACTCTCCCTCTTACACACTCTCTTGTTTCTCCTTCTCTCAGTTCCTGGCTCTCACCGAGGAGGACCTCAACAAATATGACTTGACGCAGGGCGCCAAGAAGAAATTGAAAACGCAGCTGGAACTGCAGAAGTGAGCACTATATTTCACACGCACGCACACACACAGACACACACACTCACAACATTATAACTTTCTAAGAGTAGTGTAGTAGTAGTATTTCTAATAAGCCCTCACTATAATACCACACATTAAGGGTACAGATAGAGCCTGATCTGGGCTATGGGTCTCGTTTGAACCAGCTCTTTTTCTGAGGTTATTTTCCACTGGTCTTGTCTCTCTTCTTTTTGCTCTGTCTCTCTATCTATCGTGTCTGTGTTAAGGTGTAAACGTGAGGACAATTTCTCCTTAAAGGGTGATTGTTCTGATTAGGTCCCATTAACCATTAACACTGTTGGCCTCAACAGTGACTCAGCCACTGTAGATGGTTAACCTGCTTCTTCCTATTACTTCCTTCAGATAAGATATACTTTCTCTGGGAGAGAGCTGGTGTGTACGTGTGTGTGTGTGTTTGTGTGTGTGTGGTTGTGTTTGTGTGTATGTGTGTGTATACCAGTGGAAAACTTGCTCTCTCTCTCTAGGGACAACTATACAAGATGCAGATTTGTTTTTCCATTGGTCTGGTGGAACTTCCACTGTGGTCCCAGTCAAGCATATAGTCATATTTATAGATAGATAGCAGGTCATTTTCAGAACTCCAGGGAGTGCATGAAAAGTGGATGCACATGTCATAAGACAAACACAAACACTCTGTCATTCATCTCAACACTTCACAGGGCTTCCTATTGCCTGCTTGCAGTCGACTGAAATATTTATGACCTGTACACTTTCCACTTAAGCATACACTACACATACTGTATGTGATAAATTTTAAAATGTATAATTGAGGAGTGTGTGTTTGTGTCTGTATGTGTTAGATGTTAAAATGTATGTTGTAAAATGTAATTGATGAGTGTGTGTTTGTGTTGTATTGAATATTTATCATGTTCGATTGTTTGTTTGTGTGCACACATGTGTGTGTGTGTGTGTGCGCGTATGTGTGTGTGCGTGCAGAGAGAAGAGATATGTGGTCTCTCAATTTCCAGTGTCGTGTGGTGGAGTTGCCAGAGTTACACCTTCCAGTCATGTCAGCCCCTTGACACACACACACACCAGTGCCAGTACAGGTATGACAGACACACAAACACACACACACGCGCACACACACACACACACACACACACACTCCTGTGATAATACAGGTATTTAGGAAAACATGTCTTATTGTATCGTGTCATGTACAGTTTTTCTGTAAATTCTTGTTACATATTAAAGTGCATCTGTGTAAAGGGTCCCCTAAGTAAATTTGAGTTGCTTTGCCTTCTGTTGTGCAGAGCTCCGTGTGGAGGTGGAGACAGGCTCCATGCCGGTGCCCAGAGACAGCAGCTCATCCTCAGGCTACTCCAGTGCCCCCAACAGCCCAATGACCCCCCAGAGCAGGGACGGGGCCTTCGACAGGGCTAAAGACCTGCACCGCCGTGAGTTAAACTAGTACCGTTAAATTCCGTTAAACACAGGCCCTTAGGCTACTCTAGTGCTAGGTTACTAAGCCTAGTCCCAGATCAGAGTGGGGTCAGTGTTACCAGTCTAAAGATCTGCACCATCATGAATTTAACCAGTCCAGTACATTCTGTTAAACATGCATGGCCTCTTCAGAAACAAATCAGATTTATCTGGGGGATATACTGCAAAGGGTACTGCTAAACTGGGTAACTTTTGGAGTAACCGCTGATCTAAAAACAATCTGTCGCTTCAGAAACAACTGGTGCTCAATGGAGGGTTCATTAAGAGATCAGTGGTAACTCCCTAAGCTACCAGGGTTAACCAGTAACCTTGCTTAGTAGTACAGGCCCCTGGTGTGAAGATTGAATTGATAAACAGATGCAATTTCCCTGCATGTCTTACTCTGAGTACTGAGTACTCATAGTACTGAGTACTATGTGTGTGACAATAAACATCCTTGATTATTTGAAGCATTGAATTCTTGATCACAGACAGTGAGATCTTTGACAAAATAATAATTTCCATAATTCAATGGAATTGGACCCAGCCTAAAGCACCATATGGTGTGGCATTTTGATTTAAGAAAATAGGGCTTCTTTACTAAATGCTGTATGTCTGGCGATATTTCTTTCACTTTTGTTCAGGTGGAGAGGCTGTGCTGGATCCAAGTGAGAAGGACCGCACAGTGTTGATGAGTCCGGTGATGTCTGGCAGCCGGCCGACTGCACAAGTACTGCCCGTGCAGAACGACCCCGCCTCCTCCTCGCTGAACTTGCCCTCTCCGATGTTGCACGGGCGCCCTCTCCCCTCATCACGAAAACCCCGTCCCCCGCCATTGTGCACAGACGAGTGGCGGCCCACGGGCATGGTGGGTGCTGCCCGTCTGGAGAGCCTCTTTCCCAGTCTGAGCCTGGAGGCCGGCCACCCTGCCGGAGGTGGCATGCTACGCTCCCCTCCAGGACTCATGGTGGAAACCAGCTCGGCCCTCACCGCCACCTCCAACACATTACACCATGTCTCACACCCACCACTTCATCTGCAGCTCTCCCCCTCCCTGCCCATACGTGGCAGCGGCAGTGGCGGGCATCACTACCCCTTTGTCCTCTCTTCATCCTCCTCCGTCTCCTCCAGCTCTTCCTCCTCCTCATCGGCTTCCTCATTCTCCTCCAAGTCCTCCTTCCCCGCAGCTGCCGTTGGAGGCGCTCCCTTGGCGACAGCAAGCAGCATTCCCATGGTCGCCGTGCCCGGCAACACCTACTGCGTGAATAATGTGTCGGCCTTGCCGCCAAGCTCCAGCCCAGCGCCCACAGAGGTGGGCTGCTATGGTGTCTCATCGTCTTCCTATTCCGCTCCACCGTCATCGTCATCCTCTTCGTCGTCGTCGTGTGTGTGTGTGTGCAGCTCATGTGGATGCAGCGGAAACTGCGGCTCCTATGCAGCGCTGCCCACCAGCTATGCCGGCTACTTCCCCCACCCCCTCTCGGGTACGTCGGTGTTTACCCTCGGCCCCCTGCTGCACCTCAGTCCTCTGCTGACAGGGGGTGCTGCGGCACCTGGGCCTTTCTCCTACCCTGTGGTAGCCCCGCCTCTTTACAACAGCAGCCTATCGCACGAGGCAAAGCAACAGCAGCAACAGCAGCAGCAGGGATTGGTTCTCCCACCCATGCAGGGTTTCTTAGGGGGTGGAGGGAATCTGTACCAGCCCCATGGCATGATGGGTAATGGAGGCAACATGAAAAAGGGGAGTGGGAACATCTCGTGTTACAACTGCGGTGTGAGCGGCCACAGGGCACAAGATTGCAAACAGCCACCCATGGATTCCTCCCAGCAAGGTATGATATTAGTGCCAATATTATTTCAGTAAGCAGACGTCCCTGTGTGCATAGCATGCTTTTTTCTTAATATAAATAGTGTGATCTGGCTGAATGGTACACTTATTAAACTAGGTGTACATGTAGGTTCAGAGATTTTTTTTAGACTTTTATACTGAGTAACTGACAGGTGACAGGTTTTTGTTCTATTCAGAATCTGACAACTGACAGTTTTTGTCTTTGGTTCCAGGCACCTTCCGGCTAAGATATGCCCCTCAGCCAGACAACCAAGACTCAGGAGACTAGCGGGAATGCAGCCAGAGGTAGTTCCAAAACTCTCAATATGACTCTGTGAGAGAGTGGAGCACAAAGGCATAGGATTAAAACACATGTCAAAAGCCCTGAACGTCCCACTGATGAAAAAAAGTCCAGTCTCATAATAGATCTACCTTCTGATTTCTGGCACCAGCGACTCTTCAGACAACTCCAGTCTGAGCTACTACAAGGAGGCCCTTAGAACCTCTGCAGGCTGGATGAGTACTCATCTCTATCTGCTTTCCCTGTGGAACCTCCATAGGTCAGATCCATGGCGACCTCTTTATCATCATGTTCTGTTGAAACCTCCACAGGCTGGATTCCTTGGTCTCCTCTATCCACTTCCTGTAAAGTTCTTATCTGGAGGACTGCCATGAGGGGTCCTCATTTTGTGGGCCTTTTTTTTGTTTTAAGTTTTTATCAGGGAAAGAAACTGAAGCATGTAGACACTTCTTCCCCCCACTCAGGTTGAACATCTCATGAATGGAGAAAGAACACATGCAGACTCCATGAGACAGAAGCAGCATCCAGTGGCCATTTGGTTCTTTGTTTCTCTGACTGGAAGCAATTTACATAGACAGTGAAAGAGAGTTGTTTTGTATTGCAAGAAGTGGGATGAGGGACTCTATTACTGTCATCATCCAGTGAGTTGCCAAGTAACATGAGAAACCAGACTGCCAATCATCGGTGATTCCTTCTATATAGACTATGTAGATTTTGGACATCTGAAGGAATCAGTGGAATCAATTTCTGATGAGTGAGCAGGACTGAGATGCCCAGGTGTCTTTGTTTTTGTCATTGTCAATGTTTTTACATGTTATTTCTTCAGGTTTCTGAAATATTTTTTAAAAGATTTTTATGGCTTTTCAAAATTGTTTATATAGTTGTAAATGTCATAATCTGCCAGTCAAATGACATAGCACTTGAATTGGAGTTTAAAAAAATTCTCTCTCTCTCTCTCTCTCTCTATATATATATATATATATAATTAGTTTTGAGAAAACAGGTTTAGCTGCCCTGGTTAATCCGAGGGATCAGGACAACTAATGCAGTTTTGTGTTGTGCACTAGGCTACAGGAGACTGGAGCATTTCAGGTGCACCTTTCTGGTGTCCACTCCTGTTTAAGTGAATGTGTGTGGAGGGACAAGATAACGTTGAACGACATCTTGAAAGCACTTTTTAAAAATCCAATCTAAGGATAATGTCCTGGTTATTTGTAATTGTGAGCCAGCAGGCCCTGGCCCCCTAGAAGATGTGTATAGTATTTTGTGTCAGGTTTTTGTTGAAGGGATTTGTCACACATTGCATCATAGTGCTTTAGATCAGGCCTCCCATGTGCCTACAAGGATGTAAAGAAGAACAGGAACAATCTTGTCTTTCCAAAAACCTTTAAAGGGATAAACATTACACTCCTTTATCACAAAACACTTTAGAATGACCATTGAACAGTGTACGAGATATCTGTAAGATGTGACATGCAGGTCCTGGCTGTATTACATGATATAGTAGGCTGGTGGACGATGGTTAGAAAAATTAGGAACAGTTTTATTCAGAAATTATGCATCAAGGAATAGACAGCATACTTCACATAGAGATCTACCAGCTGCTCAAACTAGACAAGGAAATAGCCTAACTTAAAGTACAGTTCCAGGTAGATGGAAGATGGCATTGGTCTTCCCAGTTGACGTGGGCCGCACTGAATCAGACCATGATGAGTGCCAGTGTGGTAAGCTAGAGCAGATAGCCAAGAACAAAATATTCCACCTTATCTCTAATAATGGGAACAGCAGGAACAGAATGAAATAAAAAGTCATGTCATATGTGGAAAGACAGTTGAGTCATAGCTCGAACATAATGACTGCATATGAAAAAGAGAAGGCATACATTCTGATTTCAATACTTCAATACAATGGCAAATATATTGACACCACGTACCCCTGCATCAGTCACGCTCTAGAATGCTTTAAAAGTGATCTTCCTCTTGCCTTTAAAATTGGTCAGTTTGCTTACCATTTATTAGGGGAAAAAAAAATAAAATTTTACCTGAAGTTGGTACATTACGTTACGTTGGTTGGCAGCTACAGAAGCCAGTTCTAGTAATGCAATAATGCTGTATTGCAGAGCCCTCTTTAGGCTGGGTGCTCTTGCCAACTGTACCAGAAAGATTCACTTTAAACTAGCTTGATGGTTGGACACAGGTCAATCAGGCAGATACAAGTCTGGATGATCCAGTTATAGAAGTACAGATGTGAATGCACGCCACACAGAGGTGGTCTTGACCGCATGTGTCCACATTCTTTTAGAAGTAGTCTAATCCTTAACCATGACGAGCTTCAATGGATGATCTGAGGTTTTGAGGCTTTACAAGTTTGCCATTAGTACAAAAAAGACATTGCTACCAGCATACTGCTAACAGTGGAAGGCATGGGCTAATGGTCTGATTTGTTAGGTGTCTCTGTAGACTTAGAAGGTGATCTCGTCGATGATGTGGGGATTCCAATCTTAGCTTGTTACCCACTGTTTCTTTGTAGTATAACAGCCAACAGATGTTGGTTGAATAATTCGTTGCTACTTCAAAATCAAAATCTCATACCATCAACACACACTGAAACCTGCTGATTTGATGCAGTTACATGTGACAAAGGTCAAGTGTGTGACATATAGCCAGAGAATAGACTATGGACTAAGGAAGGGAGTTTAGTAGCATCGCTATCTGCATTGCCCATCCAGGTAGCAGATTTGAACCCATTGTGAGGCATTTCATCCACATCTACATTTCAGTACTCATACATTGATCATCTGTGTAAAACAAGCCAGTCTCAGTCATTGAATCAATGCTTCAGTGATTGTGTACTTATACTGCACTGTGCAGCAGAGGTGCTTCCTGGGACTTGTAGTTGGCCAAATTCTGTTTGTGCTTTCCAAGTGTTAAACCTTGAAGACCAAGCTTTTTGTCCAGAATCTGCTGGTCAGGTCAGCACCAGTGCAGTATTTCTTTGTCTTGTTTCCAGGACTCCAAATATTATTATTTTGTTATACACAGCTATTAGTTCTTCTGCCATCATATTCTGTCTTAAGTCTGATAGCATTTCTAAACAGTTTTAAAAACTCTAAATGGTTCTCATTTGTTTTTAACAATAGAAATAGAATATTTTCATTAAGCATCTAATGTTGTACATTCTGATATTGTATTATATTTTGACATCATCTGATTCACTGAAGCTGATGTTCAACAGTACAGGCCTCCCTTAAAGCAACAAGTACAGACTACAGCTTCAGGATGAAAGCCTATAGCTATGCATGCTGCCCTCTTCTCCTGTTTTCAATATTTTTGAACAACATGGTTTACCATGACAATGAATTGTATTCTTCAAAAATATTCTGTTTTGTTTTGTCCTTTTGCCATTCAGTTTTGTATTTATCGGTAATAAAATGTTAAATGGATTTCATAAACTACTTGGAATTAAGAACATTGAAAATAATAATAAAAAAAACTTTTTTCAGATTTAACTGGGATTATGCTTCCATCTCACGATACCATGTGTCAGCTACTTCTAATATGAACCCAAGGTTGCCTTCACTAGGCACATTTCAACGCACAAATACCTAATACTGTGGGAACTGACCCGTCAACCTCTGCCAGTCTGCATGAATACATGAACAGCGTTTTTACAGAGTGAGCAGGACAATTAATAAATGAAATGCCATAATTTCAGGCAGATTATGGTGTTGATGGTTTATAGCACACAGAACTGACACCAGTTAGAGACTTGACTAAATCACCATGTTAACAAATAACTTGTAAACATGTTTTTGTTTGACCAGGTACTGCCCGTTATGACATTTTAGGTTTCAGGTGGACTAATAAAAATAAATGAATAAATGAAATGCCATAATTTCAGGCAGATTATGGTGTTGATGGTTTATAGCACACAGAACTGACATTGGAACATGTTCAGGACAACAGGCATATTTATAATATTATTTTATTGGTTTGAAATATCAACAAAAAATACAAGAAAAAAGGTTGTATAATATTGCTGAAAGCCTGGAGCCTTTGAAGCTTCAGACTATGCTGTTAATTACAGACTGTGTTTTACTACATGGATTCATCTTTACACATTAAACATGAACAACAATTTAAATAAAAACAAAGATGCAGAGCTGGTAACTGCTTAAGGATAAAAATGCGTTTAACTTCTTTATGTACAATTACTTAGCGAGATAGCAACAAAGTGGTAGAGCACACAGGGACATCAAGCCACATGACCCTCAGAGCGCCATCCTGGCCACGTGCATTCTAACGACCTTTGACCTCTTCTGAGGGTGTCACACCAGGACCAATGGAGACCTGTTCCCGGCACCAGGCCCATTCACTATTACCACCACCTTCATCATCATTATCATCATCATCATCATCTTCATAGGAAGCCACACCTCATCATCCCCACATTCACTCGCACATGTCTGGCATAACAGTTATTTATATATTTTCTTATAAATCAATGTTTTTCTTCAATCTTGCGCTGTCTGCATTTACATTAAAAAGCATCTCACTACAATCTGAGCAGGCATAAAAGAGCGTAGCTTTTTTTGTTGTTTTTTTTTCCATCCCTGTAAGAAACACGAGTATTCAAAAGGAACTGTACAAGGCAGGAACTTGGGTGATATAGTAGTGAGCAAGAAACTGGAGGGCAAAAACCCAGAATCTCAAACTTCTCTACTTCACTGAACAACACAGAGGACACCGTAGAGTCCTCATGAGAAGTTACAGGATGGATGGATGTACTGTATGTGTGTACATGGTATGTATATATGCTATAAGCAAACAGGCTTGAAACTAAAATAAGACTATGACTAAAATGAATTACCTTATTCCCACTTGTCATTAAAGAATGGTGAATAAATGGTGATGGGGGGCAGGAGGGACAGGGGGGATTACAGGGCCCGGAGCCCACTGTGGCTGTTGCAGCTGATTGGTCACATTAACAGCTCACTCATTAAGACTAACGGCTGACTGGTCACGGCTTCGATCTTTCAGTGTCAGGGTATCCATTTTACCAGTAGGGTTCACTTGAGGCTGCGGTGGTCCAGCTAACACAAACAAAACACACTGATTTCAAGTAAAAAAACAAAACAAAAAACAAACACATAATGTTCTACCTCTGGACACTTGACAATGAGCAGCAGTGGACAGCCAGTCAAATCACCATTCATACCCTGATCAGCTCACCTACCAACAACCTGAGGGAATGGATGCTGGGGTGGAATTCAATTGATAGAGGTGAAACTGAGGTGGGGGGAAGGGGGGTGGTTGGGATACATGGGAACGATGTGCCGAGAGTCACACTGTTGTCCTAATAGCAGCCCGGGATTCTAATGTGTGTATGGCGATCCAAACGTCTCCTGCGAGGCGTACACCATGTAGAGGAAGCCGTCCTCATCACGCTCACGCTCATACACCTCCGAGATGGCCGTGCACACTGACACCATGCTGTGGCCATTCACCAGCAGGAAGAAGGCCTGGTTGGAGTTGAGCTGCAGGCGCCTCCTGGTGGAGACAAGCAGGTAACACACACACACACAGTCAGTAAAGGAAGTCTCTTCCTATTATTCTGTGAGAGAGACATAAAATGGTGGGATAACCCAATAGTAATAGTAATCCTATGATGCTACATGGAGATCAAGACAACACACTCCAACAGATGTCACCCTCTGAAGGTATCACATGACTTTTTCCGTTTTTTTTTTTTGAGAATTCCACTCAATGTTTGGGTGACTCATAAACTAAATTTAAATGTTTTGTGGTCATGAACCTCCAATCAAAACCTATAGCTTTTAATAAAATCTATATCTATAGGTCTAAATGTATAACTCTGTTTAGTTGCCATGTTTAGAGAGACAGGTTGCATGGTTAAGAAGGGACCCCTTTACAGAACGCCCTAAAAAGGGCAATGTAGGCTTTATTGACAGTCAGGTCACCTGATGATCTTGATGAGCTCACTCATGTTGACATGATCTGGTACTAGGAACTTTGTCTTGTCCAGAATAGGCAGCTGCTTCTCACCCTTATACCGCTCAATGATGACCTGAGGGACACACACATACACTTATTAGGTAACAACACTTTCCCAGGAAGAATCCCACAGACTGAGAGGTACTGTTTCATACATTCACATTAAGTAATAATACTGTAAACTAACAATCCCCACTCACAAGGTTGGGTGATATGGCCCAAAACTGTTTTTTAATCAGTTCTAAATGTAATTGTTTTTGTCCCTCTTTGCCTGAACTGACTTGAAGATTATTTGCAGATGCTGTTGTTTTAGAGACGGCTAAGGAAAATCTGGATTTTTCACATCTAAAAAGCTAATCAAATTATTTGGATTTATCAGCCAGCCACTACCTAATCTGAATGTGTCAGAGGGACAGGTCTCATGTTTCCCTGTCTGCTCTCAGACAGAGGTGGGAATGGTGGAATACGAGAGTGGAATGGACAGAGCAGGACGCAGTGCCTGAGCAGCAGATGGTGAACAGGGAGGACACTCGATCCGCCGGCACCACCCCCACAAACTAGCAGTACCCGACCCGTTGCCCAGCAGTGGTGGCACATGCAAGAGAACCTGCAGCAACTTGTGTCCTCCCACTGAAACTGATCCTTCACATTGTTTAGCAGAATTAGCATCATACACAAATGGCCTTTTATAATTTTAAAGGAGAAGTCCGGTATGAATCAATCCACAGTCCTAACTAACTCTCAGTTTCATTTTCCTATGCCCCATTCACTTAACATTAACTGCCAGTTTCATATACAGTCTTTGTTGAGTTAGATTCTCATTTTGCCATAGGCAGCACTCAGTGACCTCAAACAACAGGTCTATGTACTGAATCACATTGGATTTCTGCTTTAGCACTCTTCAACCTTCTTTCGGAATTTAATTTACTGAATTATTTTTTGTTATGCATTTCACGGATACAAAGCCACATACAGTAAATTAGGTAACTCATTCCGTCATTTAAGACACATTAGTCACAGCAGTTGTCCCTCAACTGGCAAACTCAACAAAACAAATAACCTACAAGGCAACTGACATCAGCATTTTTGCATATTTCCATTTGCATACTGTGCAGTTTTGCTTGCTCTGACAGCCCAGAGTGGACACCCTTAATACAGGTCAAGCGCTAGCCTTGAAAACCCAGAGGGCAGGGCCCCCTGAATCGAGTCTCAGCTACTATATGGGGACTTACCAGGGACTGGTAACACAACAATTGGGAACTTAGTATTAGAATTTAGAAGTATTTATTTGATCTTCCTGTCCAATGAGCGTGTTGTCAAGATAAAATAGTTTAGACCTACAGACATAATGACTCACTAGCTTTGGGCCTACTGTACATGACATAAAAAATTGGCTCATGAGAGACTCATGTATGTGAGACTGTTTTTTTTCTCCAACATACTTTTATACTTTTAAACATTTATTCAACATAATTTTAGGCTGGCTTTATGACACATGACTGTATGACTCATAGGTGTTCATGATTACCACCGCATACAAGGCCAATGGCAGAGAGACAAATATTCACATGACTAAGAAACAAACATGTGGCAAAACTTCAGACTTTGTGAAAGCAAAATGTCAAGGTCATGTTTTAAGGGATTTTGGTCAAGAACTAACTTGCTACATACACTAGATGAAGTAACGTAAAATGAAGGCCAACACCTTGCAAACATCATTAACAGTAGGGATGTCAGCTTGCCTTTAGGTGATAATGTTTCTTGTGTGGTGGTGTGAGGGTTCTCCATACTTTTTTTTTTGCAAACCACAAAACTACATAGACTAATGTGTGGTCAAAACAGCTAGTGAGAACTGCAGGTTTGTATTAGCCTTCATGGTCATCAGCATTACTTTGAAGATGAAACAAAAGGTTACCCAAGGTACCAAGGTCTTATACAAAACATGCCCAAAGAAATGCCAAATTGTGGCTTCAACAGGTTCAAGAGATTGGTATCGTAATGCAAGGTGCTATTTTGTGGGCTATATAAACAGGAATCTAATTAGAGTGGGCATATAGCTAACAGACACATGCAAACAGGTGGTAACAATGAGATGGAATGTTCAAAACACACCAGAGTAAACAAACAGGCGGGATCTGTGTGTGTGTCTGACAGGTACTACTCACTGGGATCTTATTGGGGTGCTGTTTCCGAATCTGCCTCACATCATCCACTCGCTGCTCTGTGGAAACAGAAAGTCACATGACACATAAGGCAACGTCCCCTTGATAATCACTGATCATTTACAGCGCTACCTGCACCTCCTGTGGGGTGTGTTTTTCACTAATGGAATCTTTACTTGTCACCTCTCTTTGCAAAAAGCTCAGTTTCTGACAATGCTCAGGATAAGCACTTGAAAACGGACACTCCAAGACAGTAAGTAACTACAGGAAGCCAAGAGGATCAATTGGCAAACACACTACCCCCACAGATACACTGATGCTGTCTTCCTCTGCTGACATCACACACTCAGTCAGTCTCTCTCACACGCACGCACACACACATGCACGCACACGCACACACAAACGCACGTACACATGCACACACACACACACACAGTAAACAGATCACCATCAGTGTTGAAGCCACAGCTTCCTGTGCTAGATCTTGGTGCCATTACAATGGATAACTCATCAAGCCAAGCTAAAAATGACTTGATAAGGCTATGAGACTACCGGTATGTCAGTCAAAAAAGTTTTAGACCAGTGGTTCTCAAAATTGCTCCTCACTTTAGGGGGTCTACCTCTACCTGCCCCCCCCAATCACCCCAGCAATATGATAACGTCATAACATTATACTTGTTTCCACTAGCCCATTTCACACAGTTCCCTGAATCTAATCTTATTTTCGTATGTAGGTCATTTACCAACTCCTTTCCTTGGGAGTGTATGATCGTTCTTGTCACTGGACAACTAAAAACTAAACTAAATGTTTAAACATATTCCATCCATGACCCCTTTAAATTCTCAGCATCAGCACAAATAAGAGGGAAGCAAACACAATAGCAAGCTTCTCTTTCAGTAGAGGTTTGCGCTTCACAACCATCTTCATAATTTAACCCTGTCCCAAAAATTCCATGGTCATAGACAGTAGCCTAAATTGTCTAGCTATAAGGGGAAAATATGAAATCCTTAACTATTAACTTTGTGGTTGAGTGTGAGTCATTGTTATCTCCTGTGCTTCACCTGCTCAATTGAACTATGGGCTGTTATCAAGGGCCATGCAACAGTTGCTAAGACTACCAACAAAGCCTGCGGACCAAACAAAGCCCTAAGGCAGATGACTAGACAGGAAGGAAAGAAAAAAAAACAACAATAGTTCGGTGTCACTGGGTTGACTGCCATTTGCCATTCACAACTTCCTTTTCAGCAAAACCCCAGGGTTGTTTTAAATTCCTCTATTGAAGTATGTGTTTTCTTTAGTAAAATGGCTGTTCTGGGTGAGGGTTATTTTGACATTGATTTAGGTCATTTTCTGTATTCTCACTTAATCTAATAAGATGACGATAAGCACAACAAACCAAAAACAAGCAAGGTCTTTGTGTGTCTTGGGGTTGACCTACCATGACATGACTATTTACAAACAAACAAAAGCATTTGCCCATTTCCATTAGGAAGTTTAACAGTTTGATTAGATCATCTTTAGGCCTATAAAGCCAAATCTGCCCGCAAGATGCCTGATCTCTAGCCTCATAAAACGGTTTCAGTGTTCCATTACCAACAATGTTGGTCATATAGCCTGCCCACATCAACATTTTCTGAGAAGATAAAAAGCCAACAAATCTTGTGGTGGTGGTCTGAGCTACAGTAAAGTAACAGGAAGCACGTGGATGCCCCAGTGAAGAACTCGCGTGCTAATATTGCGCAAATTCCAAAGAGGATCACAAAATGCAAGAGAGGGGGCAACGACGGGTATGGGCTATTCTTTTCTTTAAAAGTTGCGAGTCTTGCCAGAATGGGATACTTTGTAACAGTCAGTCTGTTTTATTACCAATACACAGTTAAATAAAACAACTAAACAAACAAAACGCGATTCTCCGCTGTACATTTTCACCTTCAACCTAATATCTGTGTCGATGTCTTGTTTAGTAGCCATCACAGTGCAGCTGAGTGCACTGAATCAACCTAAACTTTCATTTCACCAGCAGGCCCTGTTCACCTCACATATTGTCCCCATCCCCCAATCCTGCAGCTCTACGCTAACACTCGACTCACACAGGCCTGTCAGCATCACAAGCACAGGCCAGAACGGAAAAGCATCGCACTTTTCTCTAACATTAACAGCTTTTCTTTTCATTTATGTTGGTCACTTGAAGGGCAACAATTTTGGAGCAACAATCCTTTATGTAATTGATGGTGCTGAAAGGGTGACAAGATGAGCAATATAATGATGGAACACACTATCGGAGTGAATACATTAGTCACAATTCAGGTTTGATTAGAGATTAAAATGTTACTTTATCTATCAATTATGTCAAGGCATGAAAACATTAAGAATTTAACAAAAGGCTAACGCGTCACTCTGGGGCAATGTAGCTAACAGTGTAGCTAACAAAAAGCACCACAATGTAAACATGAACGCAGCTTACGTTAGCTAACGTTAATGTTATCGAGCCAACCGTGCGAGGGACAAGGTAAGGAACAGAGCAAACGAATAACTTTATACTACGTTACTGATCAAGACACCAATTTTCAATGGCTGGGGTGTGAAGAGAAATGTTGTGTGTCTCACATCAAGTAAGAATAAAGCTTAGGAAATACATTAAAAAATACATTCTAACTCGTACACATTCGCTCGGGGTTTAAACAGAGTCGTCAACAAGAACTTTAGCTAATGCTAACAACAGAGATGTTTTCTTTCCAAGGCTAGCTGCGAAGCCAACGTTTTTCAGACAAGGTAAAGTACATACCAAATGTCCTTCTTTGTTTGAAGGTCTTTTCTGAAGGCATGCTGTAATTTACTTCAATGACAATATTATATTTTCAAGCTGCGTCGGTGGTGGAGCTGAGTTGGTCACGGATGCTGTTTACTGGGAGCAAAACGGTGTGATCCGAGCCTTTGCTGTTCTCACTGAGAAATGCACCTTCAACAGCAAAACAAACTAGTCAGCTGAGCTCGGACGTCACAGCATGAGCTTTACGTCGTGTCAAGCAGGCTGTTCAGCAGTGAAGCTCAGGTTCAGACAAGCCTTGGCCTAACGTTAGGCTACTTATAAAATAAATAAACGAATAACTAAATGAAATGGTATAGGCAGCTAGGTCTACTTCAGATTACACGTGAACTGATCAGCATACGACACGCAGCTTATTATGCTATTAACATGTATTTTAGATCCAATCAATCAGTGTGATTTTGATACAGGCACCTTGATATAAGTTAAACTGCCTTTCAATAAAAAATAACTTTGTTTGCTTGTACGGTGTTCTTTTGGTAGCCTGTAGCCAAATAGTTCAGCTAGCTTTACTTTAAGATGTAGGCTGAGGTCAGTGGAGTTTAGACCATCATTGGAGTTTTTTTTTTGTAGTTTTTGTTGTGTTTGTTTCTTTTAGCCTCTGGGTGAAAATTATTTTCTCTTTCAAGTGTTTTCATATTCAGTATAGCCTACTTTAGTGATTTATTAAATAGATATTTCTGTTACAAGGGTGCAACCTGCTGAAAAATCAGAGGGTCGCTGCTTTGGTGATATCCCTCACCCTAATTCACAGTTACTCACACAACGAACTAGATGTGCATGTAGTAATATGACCACCACACATGGTAGCATGTGCTATAAGAAAATGAATCTCCATCATTGCTCTTGACACATCTTTTGAACTACAATTACAGGTTTACTTCTATGAGTTGTACATACATATCAACGCATAAAGTAGGCTACACACGTTCACAGTCTGAGTTCTTTATACACTTCATACACACTTGTGTATTGGATTCTGGAGTTCTTTTAGAGCACATTGATTTACAGTCTGGGCTGAGTGTGGCTGTGTGTGTGTATTGTGTGATGTGTGATCAAACACTTATGGACACATTCTTAACACCTATACTTAAACAGCAAGGTAATTTATCCTGTGTGCTTATACATGGCACACATTGGCTGTCCTAAGCATAAGAAAGTATGTGCCCATGTATTTGCTAGATATTGTACTGGAAATATCCAAGATTTTACCATGGAGATATAAGACGTTCGACGTACAGAACTCACTGAATAGGTTTGAATAGTTTGTTTAAGTTGTTTAAGTGTTTGAATGTAACTAAATGGATTTCTGAATTAAACTAAATGGATTTCTCTGTACTGTAGTTACTGTTTCTTAAAGATTATTATGCAAAAGGAGCAACAATATATTTTGCTGACATCAAACATAACAGTATTTTTATTCTGTGTGTGTGTTGGGTACTCTGATTGTATAGCTCTCATCTTGTGTGTCTGTGTATTTAGCCATACATTTATGTAGCATCTGTCTGTACAGTAAATGTAATTATCTAGGAGTGTCTGCCAGTGAGGCGATCTTCAACCCTATATTGCACAGGCCCACTCCAGGTGTAGGCTACTTTTCAGTGAACAGTCCCACAATTCCCCATTTCCCATACATGACAGCAGAGGGTTTTCATATACAAAACTAGATATACATATTTTCATATACAAAACTACTTTACCTCCAGTACCTCCTTTGTCATTTATACAGGTGTATATTATTGCATCACTGTATCTCACTGTTTCTCTCACTCTCTTTGTCTGTATATGTGTCTGTGTGTATTTATACATGTGTATATCCTTGCATGTGCTGTGTCTTTAAATGTATCCATGTAACTAATGTATTCATATTTCTGCCTAATGTACAGAGATTAGTGTATACACCTGGGTGCTTAGTAAGACAGTTTGACTGTGTATAATTGTGTGTGTTTGAGAGAGAGTGAGAGGGAGAGAAATAGATGAAAAAAGACACAGAGAGAGGGAGAAAGAGAGGAGTGAATAGGAAATGCCAGGACACTGGTGACTTTACAGAGGTTAAATCTTACATGAATCAATTTGATGAATGACTTATGACCGCTATCCAACAGAAGTCAAAGACAAGAATCCATCTACACATGAATGTAAAAATAGAAATATTTTAGGTACTCCCATTAGCAAACTTAAAAGGTCTTTATTAAATACTGGCTACATGGACAGGGGTGCCTCAAATTGGGTGCTTGTATGTTTGTCTGATGCATTTCATCCACTGGCCTGAAGATGATGCTATCAAGCCAAGTTGTTACTGACGTTAGCTTCAGTGAGAGTTTGCAGTGCATTAGTGACTTTTCCTAAATGGCCCACATGGATAGATTTTCATGAAAATTAACACATACTTAGTCATTATCATAGTGATTCAACATTTTATGTAATTCACACTTTGGCCATTTTGATTTGCTTCGATTTGAGTAGTTAGCACTGATCTCATAAAGATCAGTGATAGTTAGCCTATGGGTTTGCTTGATGCACCTTGGTGACATCTACAAACCACAAAAAATCATAATTCTGGACGCAATGGTTGAGGGGTATTCTGGGTCACCAAAATAGTTTTCATGCATCTATACGAGTTTCAAGTGACATAGTGTTTTTGTGACCCAGGAATTGTTGGCAGAAATTTGCTCTGTGATTTTTTGCAGTTTTTTGTTTGTCATTAGGTGGCGCTACACCACACACGGGAGATTGAGGGCTCCTTGGATGTGTTTCCTCTCACAGTCACACACACACACACTGGACACCCAGCTCTGTACACAAATTCCTGTACAGAAATTTGCATGCATTTACATAGATAGATAAATACTTTAAAAAAAACTTTTAAATACACAGACACATGCTACACAGTCCTAGAAAGGATATACACGTAGATAAATACACATAGATATACTTACTGAAAAGAGACAGAGAAATACAGTGAGGAATAGGAAGTATTCATGTACACTTTGTGTACTCTCTCTATCACATACACACAGACAAATTCCAAAAAGCGTAGACAGAAAGATATTTGCATACACCTATTGAGTTTAGTTATTACATTTAATACTGCATTACTGCAATTACTGCAATGCCTACATTTACTATAAAAGATGCAACATACAGAAGATATATATATATATATACATATATATAAACACACCAGGACACACAGACACAAAAGAAGAGAGACATAGTAACAGGACCCAACACACACACACACACACACACACAAAATAGATAGATAGATAAACCTTTATTATCCCATAGGAAATCCTGGTATTCTTAAACATTGCATGCACATGACATAGATAGGCTGTATTATAAAAATACAGAGAATAAATCCTATCATGTGTGCCTTTTAGGGTACTAATTTGTTTGGTGTGGAAGTAGTGTGGAATGTGCAGGGGGATGTTATGGTAATTCTAGTGCAAAAGTGTCAGTGCAAGTAACACTTCCAGTGCAGATTCTGTTCAGGCAAAGTATAGGTAGTAGAAGTATAGTATAAGTAGTAAGTATAAGTAGCCTATAGCGATATATAGAAAATAGTAAAAACTGAAAAGATGTTGGAATAGAATGTGGTGGGGTGGGGGGTTTGTGTGGGGTAATATAGCCCAGTAACAGTCCAGTAATAGTCCAGTCCAGTCTTGACTTGGGTAGGGTAATTAAAAAGAAAAGTAAAAAGTAGACCAGGTGAGGTCCAGGCACAGGACATGAGTCATTGGGTGGTGTAGAATCAAGCAGACTATCTCGTTCCTCCTCTGTGTGGCGTTGAAAAGCTATATGCCCAAAGGGGACAAAGGACCTTCTCAGCCAGTTGGGCATGTCAGGGACAGGAGTCTACCACTGGACAGTTTGTTGTGCAGGGGGTGATGGTCATTGCCCAGTATAGATTTCAATCTGCTCAGAGTCCTCAGGGCTAGCTTTTCTTACCAGTCTGTCTGGTCGTCTAGCATCCTTCGTCCTTTTGCTGCCTCCCCAGCACACCACAGCATAGAACAGTCCATGCTGGCCATGACAGACTGGTAGGACATAAGGAGGAGTTTGCTGCAGAGGTTGAAGGAACCCGGCCTCCTGAGGAAATGGAGCCTGCTCTGCCCCTTCTTGTAGAGTGCATCAGGGTTAGGAGGCCAGTCCAGTTTGTTGTCAAGATGCAGTCCAAGGTATTTGTACATACTGACTGCTGTTACATCCACCCCATCAATAAAGACAGGCAGCATATGGGAGGAGGTGACCTTCTGAAGTCCAGCACCATTTCTTTGGTAAATAAAAATACTGATGTCAACAAAATATAATTTCTCCTATTGCATAATGATCTTTAAGAAGCAGGAAATACTGTATGGCCACACAGAAATCAATCTAGTTGTAAATTCACACACTTACACAAACTATTCAAAGCTCTTCAGCAAGTGATGTCAATGTCAATTTATTTATAAAATACTTTAGAAACAACAGCAGTTGACCAAAGTGCTGTAAGACTAAAACGAAAACAAAAAAGCTGAACTTCAAAACAGAAATATAGAGAAAAAAACACAATGTACAAAAAAGAAAAGATGACAGAATAATACTTTCCCCCCTTGCAAGCCTATGCGAAAGATCAGTAAGAAATTAAAAGTAGGATAAAACAAAAAAAAAAACAGTGAAATCAAAATAAGAACAAGGAGGACATAGATTACATTACATTATACGCTCATGAATAAAAATGTGTTTTAAGATGAGATTTGAAGATAGATAGAGAGGGGGCCAACCTAATATGAGGGGAAAGACTGTTCCAAAGTCATGGTACAAAGGCATGATCTCTACAAAATGTATACTTAGTTTTGGGAACCATGAGTAATAACTGCTCTGATGATCTGAGAGTTTTTGGTGGGGTGCACTTACATAACAAGTCATAAAGTTAGGAAGGGGCTTGACCATTTAACGATTTGTAGAAGTCAAATCTTGTCATTAATTCTATGTTGCACTGGGAGCCATAAAGCGGTAAGTGTTGACACACTTCACACTTACACACTTAAATAGATCTCAAAATAAAGTTGTATATAATAAATACAATGAAGTATGTGTTTGTGTGTGCATGTAAGCGTGTGTAAGTGACTGATGGTGTTGCTTTGTACTTTCTTGTATGTGAAAAGGGGTCTGTGTGAGGAAGGGATGAGGAGCCAAACGATCAGAGATGTACATTTGGGGTGGAAATGTGTCTGTTTGGAATATCAACTATCAAGAACACATAAATATATGTACACAGAATAGTTGTTTATATTTCAAATCTGCTGTTGTGGTTACCTTTGTATTAACAGAGTTTGTCTGTTAGTCAAAGGTTATTTCACTGCCCATAATCACACCAAACTTCTATACAGATGGCCTGACATAAGGACACAGGGAGCATAGATCCATACAGGAGGCATTACAGGCATGCATACGTTCAACTAGCAGGATATCAGTCTTACTGGAATCCACTGGTATATGGGGGTGGAGTTTGGTAACCCCTGCTCTAGACAATCTAAAAGTGACTGAAATGCAGAAGTACCATGCTCTTTTACAGGCAGATAAATCTGTGTCATCAGCAATGGAAAGAAATACATATTTTCTAAGGATAGAGCCTGAGGGAAGCAAGTAGAAACAAACAGAATAGATGCTACATTAGAGCCCTGGGGATCTCCACAATGGAGGGGTCCTTAGGAGGACACAAAATCTCCAAGGCTGACAGAAAAACCTCTACCAGACAAACAAGACCTGAACCATTCCATAGCACTGATACCAACACAGTGCTCCAGGCAGATAAGGAGGATATTATGATCAATGGTGTCAAAAGCAGCTGTGAAGTCTAGACGGATGAGAATAACATCATTGTTGGGTGACTGAGTCATTACCTCGCTCTGTGGAAAAATTAAACCAGGCTGTGTCAAGAGAACAGGCCTCTGATTGAGAAGAGTGCCACAGCAAACCTTCTCAAAAGGGCACATTGGATACTAAGAGGCAAAGAGGCAGGGGCTTGGGCTTGGGCCCCCACTCCACCAGTTTGCAAGCCTGAGCTACATGTTTCCTTCCTCCACACCATAGTGCTCTTATAAGGAAACTCTACAGACTTCCTCCAGAGTGTATTCATCTACCTTCAAAAAGAAACGTAAACATACAGAGAGAGAGAACCAAGTCTCCTCTCCCATGAGGATGCCTTGCTTTGTTACATCCCTTTTATGTTTTATGCTATGGTTTTAAGAGGTGACTTTATGAGGCTGGTAGGTTGGCCCAAGAGAATATGACAGATAAATCAACGATTTGATCATCAAGCTCAGCACTGTGTGTTTGCTGTAAGTGATAAGGTGCTTGTCCTTTTACCAGTTGTGTCCTCACCAATTCAGGCCAAGTTTTCTGGTCTGTATACTGTGGTTCGCAAAGCGCCAGATGTTAACTATGCAATTGCCACTCCTGACCGGAGAAAAAGCACTCAGTTATGTCATAAAACTTACTGAAGTCTTATTATGACAGCTCATGCACCTGGTGTTAAAACTGCAAAGCCTGTCACATTGAATGATGTTTGGTCCCATGTTTCTCTACTTGCTTCTATAGTGACAGTGATCAAGAGGAGATCAGGGTTCCTGATGCTCTGAGTTGTTGGTGCACTTATCTGAGGACAAGCGAGCAGAGTTAACTAAGTTCATTAAAGAGTTTCCATCTCTCTTTTCAGACACTCCTAGACAGACTTAGCTGGTATTAAAGTTTTGTTGGTTCTTCTGTCTGGTGTGTGGCTTATAGGGAAGTCACTTGGTGGGAGAGGGACTAGATATGGAGAACAAATCCAAAAGTCAAAAATCAACATCAAAATAATTTGTTCCTCTAGTATATTGTTTTCTAAAAACATTCAACTGCTGTTTGAAATTGCTCTTGCTGTACTACCTATTGCCAGAGATGTTAATGCTGCAAAATACCCTGCTTGGTGAATACCTTTGTATAGATTTTGAATAAGTAAATTAATAAAAATCTTGAGACTTGGGTCTCATGCTTCCAGCAGCCATATCTTTACCATGGCAAACCAGACATCTTTGATCTGCAGGTATCGCTCTGAGAGACAAGCAAATAGCAGGTACTGTGCATCTATGTCTCCTGTGACATCACTGCTGATGACAGAATTGTGGGTTAGAGTGGGGGGAGAGAACTGTGTTCTAATAATCTGTAACGTATAAGCAGAGTGAGTGGTGACCTTAGACTACCAGTGTTTTTGAAATTGCATCCATGGACATGTCTAAACAAAGATATAAGCAAACAAATCACAGTAGATTTTTTATTGGAAATCAGTTGTAAAATCAGCTGTAAACTTAATAATATAAAGAGATCGGTACCAGAATCAACTTGATTAATTGGTAATGGATTGGGCTTGATTACTGTTAAATACAAACTAATAACACACTGCTTTTTGTTACATTTTTTTGCTCTCTTAACAATGACAAAAGGTATAGACATGAGACACCAAGTGGTCATTTGTGTACCAACGTCTTTTCATGGCTTATATGTATGTGTTAAATCTTCACAGTCAAGATCTTCACCCCAGCTGGTTGTGAACGTTCTTCAGAGACGTGCCAGCAGAATGTATAAAACGACTTGCCAGACCAGGAACTCATTCACGCGTACCAGCATCACTCATGACTGCCATTAGGATTATACGTCAGACTCCACTTTTTTCCTCCATTCATGAAATCTGACACATGAAAGTACACATAATGGGAACATTGCGAACAATAGGGCAAACGTAGAAAAACAAACACTGCTGTGCGTTAACACTTTTCGGATAATCCTGTCCCACGGTCACTTCGACACAAACTCTGACAGGGTTTTGCCTGGAAGGACTGGAAAATTACCATGAGCCAGAATTAAACATGGGTCCCAAGGTTTATTGTATGGGTGCCATAACCAGCTGCATCAATTTTAGTCTTAACGGTCTCCACACTTAAATCTATCGCACATTCATTTAATCATGGAAAGGGTGGCTGAGACTCAGTACCTTGTTGTACCCTGTCACTGGACTTGATCCACTTGCATGTACTCACACCCATGGCTGAGCTCCACCAAAGCTATGACTTCGGTCATAGCGGTCAGCGGTCTGCCTTTCAAGATTTAGCATCGAAGCTAAGCAGCAGCCAACAGCTACGCAGCTTTAGTGGGCTCTGCCCTGCCTCTGGGGTTAGAGATGGTTATGACGACACACACACACACACACACCACCCCAGCCCGTAAATCAATGTGATTTAAAAGAGCTCCAGGATCCGATTTGTCCCTGCCTCTCTCTGCTAAAACCTCTACAGTCTCCCACCCAAACCCACCATGGAACAAAACAACAGAGAAGGATTTAGGACAAAGGGAATAAATACACCAACAACCCTCTACTGTGGTAAATGTACTGCCCCCCCCCAAAAAAAAAAAAAAAAAAAAAAAAACAAAAACAAATTTGATATAAACATCAAACCAATTAAACAGCAAATTTATGAACCATAAACATACTCACTGCCAAATCATTACATCCTTTTCTCAAAATGACAATGTCCCTTTTCAAACACACCAAAACACTGACACACTTAAAGACATGAGACACATTCCATAGGTTGCTGGTTTTGTTCATTCATTAGCAATGAATGAGCCATGGGAAATCTAGATTTTGTGCTGCTCTGGTCTAAACCTCGACCCTTGCAAAAGGCCAGACTTGGATAGGCTGTCTTCTAACACTCAAAAGTTCCCATGTTGCATCTAGACAGCTTGTGACACGCCTGCTTTGTTAAGCTGAGTCATGATGGAAAGAAATGGTTGTCACTAGCTGTTAGAGTCTAAATGATCTAAGAAATTCAACTGCCAGCCAGTCTCTAAGCCAGATCCCATACTTTTACATTCTGGCCTCATATTTCTTTTTACCTACAAGTAATATAGAGTGATTCAGTAACAAGAAAATTATAATAGTACAAACTACAAAGTCAACAGGCCAGGAACAAATAAAAGATATATTTTGGTGGCTCACAGCTACCAGTTCATCTTGGGTGAGTTTTTAAACAGCATGGATGCTCACTTCTGTCACAGTTTTGGTTGTGGTACCCCTTACACCCAATGGCCTAACTGGCAAGACAGTGGCCGAAGTTTCTAGAAACATTCTAGAAACTCAGCCCTCGTCAGATAAAGCCTCAGGCACATGTCTGATGGCTTTCCCACATAAACATAATACTCATGACTAGTGTTATTTTTTGTAAACGTACAATCTCACCTCTTAATCAAGTACTAGTACTAGTAAAAAAGTACTATTTTTTGCATAGTGCATATTTTGGAAAACTAGGAAGAGTTTATCCTGAAATCTTGCCAGGTTTAATATGAGGATTATTGCTTGTAACTTTTTAGAAATTATGAAAGAATATAATGTAGTAGCTACATAATATTACAACAAAGGGTTTTTGCTAAGCAGGTTCCTAATTTGACTTTGTAAACAGGTGGAAAACACATACATTTGGTAAAACAAAATTTGTGAAATTTCATTTGTTTTTCCTTCAATACCTGCCCGCTGCCAGCAGTGGGCCATCACAGTCCTTTTGAGATGCTTTCAAACATTCATCCTGTCATCCCAGCCTCATTCATCCACTACAAATAAATTACAGATAACACATAAAAGCAGGCTGGCACATTAAATGTTCCACTAGTGTTTCAGTGATGAGGTTGTATGTATAGTATTTTCATTCAGAGTAACCATTAAGTCTGGACTGGCTCTGTGACTTTCAAAGCAAAATGTCTCAGTAACTGTTTGTTACTCTTCAAAGGGACCCCAAGACACCCGAAGGTGGTGCTATCCTTTCGTAGAGCGCCTGGTGGTCTTGGAGGGCAGCCAACTGAACTGGTAGGGTTCCCGTGGCGACAGCACGTTCAGATCCAGCCTCCGTTGCTCCTTCTCGCTGTCCACTGTACGGTAGCCCAGTAGGGACATGGCGCCCTTGCAGACCTCTTGAATGCGGCGCACCTTCTCGTAGGGCACGGTGGTCCGCCAGGCGCGCGACACGTCCTCGGCATTGCGTGAGGTGATCTGGAAGGCCTCCTTCTTGGTGCCCTTGCCTTTGCCGTGTGTGATGCGGTAGATCCATTCTTGCAGCTCCTGCGTCATTTCAAGGCCCGTGAAGCGGTAGATGGCCTCGACTTGCGCCAACGGGTCTCGCACAACGTCCTCGTAGCGCACCATCTTGTAGCGGCCTCGCAGGAAGTCGGGTGGCTTAAGCAGTGCCGTTTCGTAGATGCGTACGTGGCTACGGCACACCTCCTGCATGACTCGGTACTGTGCATCGGGCGCCTTGGGGTCGCCTTGGTCAAGCACTAGAGTGTTGTCGCGGACAAAAGCGTTGGCCGACTGGTCACGCGAGCGCCACACGGCCCGAGGGTCACGCACCAGGTGCACAATGCGCAGGTCGAGCGAGGGGTCACGCAACAGTGGGTAAAGCGACTCCAGCTCGAAAATGCGCACCTCCTTCAGCACCACGTGAGAGTAGCTGAGGCAGGCCTCCGCGGCCTTTGCCAAACCCCGTGTATCGCAGTGCTTGCGGCACTCTGTCTCATTGCTGAAGGCATTGCGTGGTGTGAGTGTGCAGGCCGGCAGCGAGCAGAGTGCCCGGCTGTGGCTCCACATGAACAGCTGTGACACATTACGCTCTGGCGGCAGGTAGGAGTCCATGACTGACAGATCGCACTTCAGCACCTGGTGCAGAGTGTCACGCACGGCCATTCGCAGGCCCCGCGCCCCGGGCATGCGGAGCGTCACCCACACGTGCCACGCTGGCTCCATCAGGTAGAAGACAGATGGATGCTGGCTGAACACCTGGCCCAGGAAAGACGAGCCAGAGCGCCATGACGACAGCAACAGCACGTGGACCTTCTTCTGTGTCGGAGATGAGGAGGAGGTGGTTACAGGGAGCAGGTGGCGGTACCAGCCGAACATCACCACCATGGTGATGAGCTGCAGGAGCAGGAGGGTGACCAGGGCTGGTGTGGCCAGTCTGAGGCGTAGCATTGTGGTGGAAATACCTTCCTATGTTTCAGTGAGTGAAAGGGACAACGAGAGAGAGAGAGAGAGAGAAAGAGAGAGAGAGAGAGAATAAGAACGGAAATGTGTGAGCGAGAGAAGGTAGAGAAAAGAAACTAAGACAAAGATTCAAAGAGTCAACAAGAGTGGGACAAAGACAGTGGGAGAGACAGAGAAAGAGAGAGTGGGAGGGAGGAGAGAAAAAATTGCATTTAGTGTAACAGATTACACGTGTGGTCTGGAATTCCCTCTCCGCCCCTATAGAGCTGTTGCACAGAACTGCTTCATTTACTGTGCCTCTGAAACACAGCTGCAGAGTGTTCTATAGGAAGCAGAACACAAAGTCCACTCTGGTTCATACATGGGATGTGCAGCACTGTATACTCTTAAAAATAATGTGGTAAACAACAACACAATTTCTGTGTAATGCCTATTTTAACATATTTTGTGTCATTTTGGGTTGAAGTAGTGTTATATTGCTGGTGCACATGGCACAGCACATTCTGTGTTAATTTCCTTTCCAATCACTAATCGCTGCTTGAGCTGTTACTTAGGTGTGACCACCAGGGTATGAGATTTGTGAGGGTGTTAGTTTTTAACGTTTGTCTCCCAGTGAGGACTGAAGACTAAGTTTGGTGGATGTGTGCACTGCAGTCTTAATAAGAGCACATAATGGCTTTAACTTTCCCCCTACAACTCATTAATTTTTAAAAATTGAAATGCACAAGGATGTTTTGAAGGCTTAAGCTATAATGTGGAACTCTTTGTGAAACCACTGAAAACAGTTGTTTACATTAATATTAGAAATATGAAATAAATTCAATTATATTACCAAACTGTGTAACTAAGAGATTGTTGTGACAAAAATATTAACACGATGTTTGTGTTAAATGGTTTTACACATTTTTTAACATGTTGTGTTGTCTGCACAGATATGTTAGTAATGTGTTGTTCAGAGGCGCTGGTCTGTGCTCCTATGGATCAGCTCAACAAGAACAAGATCAGCTCACACAATGTTCCCTGTTGTAATAGTCACCTTTATCTTGGTCCACTAGCACTAGATGGCAGTGACAACCTAGATGGTTTCTTCCCCCCATAGAGTTGAGTAAAGTGGTGTGTAAAAGCAAATAAGGTTTGACAGCGGTCTTTACACCGTCAAATTAAGTGCTACCAGTATAGATTCATTATTAATGGATTACAGATTAGTCACAACAATGGTGACTTGTTGATGGTAAACAATGTACAGGTTCAGGTTGACAAAATTACGTCAGATTGTTTGGAACAATAGGCAACAGACATGGCAGTGTGATGAAGAGAAAAAGAAAGAGGTTATTAACAGGGCCAAAACACCTTTGCAACAGACAACTGAAGATGATTGCATGTCATGAGCAGAAGTTGATCTTAATGGATAGTCCCTGCTCATGTCATTTTATCAACCATACAGTAATGTGTATGCTAATTAGGCAAGCCTGTACAAGCCTCTTTGTGCCTACATAGCAGAAAAAAATTGCTTTAAGAATCTCAGGGTAAGGGGACAGTATGTTCCTCCATTTATTCAGCAATCTGTGCAAACATTCATCTCTTCATAAAAAAAGAAAAGAAAAGAAAAAGGCTGATGGCTGTTGGTCTGTCTCCTCTCCTGGTGTCCTGTTTTCTTCCAATGAGATCTCTGAACGTTTTTGCCTATCATAGTCTTTAAGACCTATGCTTCTACCACTCTCCAGAACTCTCTTTTTAATATAGGGTTGTCAGGGTCTCCTTGTACACAGACACACAAAGTCACAAGTAAACAAACACCAACAGATTCCACCAAATTCAAACATACCGAGCAATTTCAATTTTCAGTTTCAAATTTACCAAACCCCAATCTATGACTGTAAATGCTACTGATTCAACAAGAGGGAAAACCTCCAGAGATACCCAACCATGCTCCTATAGTCAAGTTGTTATAATTTCTCTATAGACCAATATGCGCAAACTCCCCCAAGCATTGTTAAGGAAACATGTAGACCACACAAGGACCAGCATGCATAAAAACAAGCACAGAAAAAAACAAGCTTGGTTTATTACTGTTGCATCTGTGATATTTCAGCTATATTCATCGCTATAACAACTGTAGCCTACCAACATTCTTTCTGCGTCCATGATGATATGTACAGGGGCACAATGAGTGTTGAAACGAATAGCCAAAATACAATAGCCAATCAAGTGTTCTGGGCAGTATCGAATCCAAATAAGTTCTACTGACGTCATATTTCCTATCCATTTAATTACCTTTACCGGAATGTTGAACTTTTTATTTAACTATCGACGTTATGGAACTCTGGTCACCGATTAGCGGTACGATGACAACGGTGAAGTAATCATGACTTACCTTATTGCGCGTCCCTTGAAACTGACTGTGGAATGAAACCTAACAAGCGCTTAACGTACTGGTTGGATCATGGCCCAAAATACATTTTCATTGCTTAGCTCCTCCAAAAGTGTGTAAGGGACAGACAGTTTTGAGACGTGGCCATAAGCAGCGACTGGCAATGAAGTGGGCGGGGGACGTTGCCTGCAAGGGTGAAAGAAGGGGGCAGGCTGGCAGGGGGAAAAACTGTAGCTCAGTGATGATCCTTAACATGGGCTACAAAAGGCTTTTTTTTTACTTTTGTAGGCTACGATTATTCTTAAAGTAGATAAGACTATCCAGGAAACAGTATTATTCGGTCACAACAGCATTGTCTATTTCAAACATACACACAAACGAAAGACACAGGAAAAAACAAGAGTTTCTCATAGGAGTTTGACTGCTGTTAAAGAAGACCGTTTCTCTAAGTGGAATCAGAATCAGAATCATATGATCTTTTTGGATCATCAGCACAGGAGAAAAGGGTAAAATGAGTCACCTTGTCAGAGTCAGTGAGAGACACGTTTTCTTCTCTTGCTTGCCTAAGAAACAAGAAAATGTACTTTAATATAACAATATTAACAACAGCAACAATAATAATAATAATTTTAAAAGAAGAAGAAGAAGGAATAACTTGACTGTGTTAATAAAAACAACTTAAGTTAGAAGTAACAGCACTAATGTAAAATAATGAGGCTGTTTAAGGTTAACATTTTCCCACAACATCAAAAAAGTGCACAAAGCACCTGCTAGGTGATATTACAGACTGTGACACGTTGATCATGTTAATCACAAGTGGTGTGGTGTAAATTCTTTAGTCATGGTGATGTTTATAACATATTTTTCTGGCTAGTTTGTTTGCCATTGGCTCATCAGATCAGTAGTTTTGTAACAAAACAGACCACTTTAACAGGAAAACGATGCAACTGTGTATCCTGTTCATTGTGTCCCACTTCCTGTGCTTGCTCATATAACTGGAATCACATGTGGGACCAGTGCAAACCAATAGGTAATGCAGAGAACCCAGGACCATGCAAAGAAACATAACATTTCATCTATTGCATCTATTCCTTGTGTAGGAGAGAGAGAGCTAGGCTGAACCACTCTGGATACAAGTGACTGGGAGCTGGACTTAACCAAAGGATTGGCTGCCAGGACGTATGAGGTCATTCTGCTGAAGAGAAAGGGGGACAGTGTGCGCTTGTGTCTTGGGACAGGGCCTAGAACATTTGTATTTTGTGAGTCTGCATTCATTTTGTTAGTGTGGCTGTTTGCCACCTTTTTAATTGTGTAAGGGCTTGAGAGGGAGAGAGGAACAAATACTGTACCTATGATTGTTCCTCACTCACGATCAACCAACCCACCAGAGAAAATCTTTCTGATCTGTAGACATGCATTTTAAAAGTGAGGAAGAATATTCAAGTTATAGTGATAAGGCTAGTTTATTTATATAGCACATTTCATACACAAAGTAATTTCAGTGTGCAGTACAATAATTAAAAAAATACAAAAGATAAAAGAAAGTAAAAGCACACAGTGAAATGAATAAAGGCATACAATGATTAACATAAAAGTTAAGTTAAAGTATAACTTGATACAGTATAAAAAAGGTGAATCATTAAGAGAAAGCATCTGAACAGTTTGGTTTTAAGTTTAGATATGAAGCTACCAACATTCTTGATGTGTTCAGGAAATTGGTTCCAAAGCTGAACTGCAAGCTGAAAGAAGCTTCACCACAGGTTTTAACAGCAAATTTTTGACTTGAGAGGCCTAAGTGGTGTGTATTGCTGAAACATAAAACTTTGCCTGCTTGCCAGCTGAGTTTTGTAGTATTTTGTCTAAAGAATCCTCTGCGATTCCAAAAAAAGGTTGTTGTGCTGAAGTTTATGGACAAAAATGCCTATGTGTTCAGACTGATAAGTCGAGAAAAGGCAAAACTTCCTTGTGCTAGAAGTGGGTACAATCATCCTTTCTCCTTTTAAACTCCTCACAGTGGAGTCCCCAAGAACAAGGGTTGTAGGATGAACAGGTGTTGAGTGATGCCTCTCACCTTGGCCCACTGCTTTTTTTCTTATGGTTTGGTCTTTGTCTACAGTGACCCCGCTCTCTGGAAGGTTCCACTTCCAGATCTCTGAGGCATTCAAATCTGTTCTGAAGCCTTATGGGCTGTAAACTTTCCACCGGCTTGCAATTCCTATTGCAGTTTCTAGCACTGACTCTGTCACTGCATGACAGACACAAAGGGATTAGCCTCAATGCAAATGTAAGCAAATGGAGAAAAAAGGTGACAAGAGAGAGCTGCAGAGTGAGTTACAGTACTTATTCAGCAGCAGATATGGAAGACTTAAAGGCACTTTTGAACAAAAGAGGCAAATAGACCCTTTGTGATAAGAGAATGTGAACGATGCTAGGGAATGTCACCTATGACAAAAATTACTTCAGTTTAGTTTTATGCAATAAACATACTGCATGGCATGTGTTATCACCTTTCAGTTGTCAACATGACTGTGAGAATCCTTAAGACTAGTCAATAAAAGAGGTTGACAAGATTGAACAGGTGTGGGGACAGGATTAAAACTCACGTCACTGTAGAACAAATGAAAATGCTGTTGCTTGACAGCCAAAATTTTGTTAATGTTGAAAAAGTAAAATGACATTCTTACAAAGGGAGAATTGTTCAATATCCTTCACATACCGTAGCCATTTATTAGTCAAATTTATCAGTCAACAAACTGGGATATACTAGAGTATAAACTCAGCAAGCAGGTTTTAAATACCACAGATTAGAATATTACACCGAGGCTACAATGATGAATAGGCTCAATGTATTTCTGCCAGGGCTCACTATTTCCCTCACAGTATTTAGAGTAGAACTTTTTACATGTCCAAGCAACTACTCAAAAATTTGCCTTTCACTCTCATGCAGTTAGCTATAACTAGCTACAGCAGAGAAATCAAACAGCACTTGTGCATTTTTTATGATCCCATTGTTATCATGCAATTACATGTAATCCATCCAAAAACAAACACACCAACAAACAAAAAACATACCACTGATTTATAGAAACACACATTTAATATACCAAAAGTAAAACTCAATAATAATAAGCAATTCACAACCTATGTACAAATGCAAAAATATGATTACAACTACAGCATTTTTCACTCATTCTTTCTGCCAGGAAACAAAAACAGCCACAAACTAAGTCAAAAAAATAAGATGGTAAATAAACATCAAAATAATTCCTATGTCAAATTTGACTTACTAAATCCAAATAATGAGATACTTAGTAAACAATAATGACATACTAACTCATTACTTTGATTTAACATCTCAAAACACTGACTTGGTAACTCAAAATTTAGTTAGTGGCCATCATTTCCATCCTCCAAGTGGCATAAACGGGTTTCCATATTCACTGAAGCTGCACATACTGATCCCCTCTGTGATAATGGGCATCGAACAGATATACAACACCTCACACATGTGAACATCATTATTTGTTACTGTAAAATGTGCAAACACTATCTTCAAGCTCTGTGCTGTTTCAGTGGTAGAATGGGCACTGTGGGTAACACCTGGTTCTGGAAGACAAAGTCCTGTATACGGCGGAAGACCCACAAGAAGATGAGCAACACACTGACATACTGGATCCACGCAAACTTGATCATCTCCCAGAAGCCTGGACGGTAAGTATGGCCTCAGGGTCAAGGAAAATTCAAATTAATAGGTCTAGTCAGTTTTATGTTCACAGCCATTCATTTTCTCATTTTGTCTTCCTTTTTTCTCACTGATCACTCAAGGCCCCAGCTGTGAGTTTCAAACTGACTGACAGATTTCATGATAAAACAAGAATCTGGTTTCTTCTTCCACCTGTTGTACTGTGACTTCAAAACAGAGAGCAAAAGATCTTGTATCAAGGCAGCTATTCCTCATTTAATGTATGTTGAAAAACAAGACACTAAATATTTCCCCTCTACATATAAAACACGATATAAAACACACGTTAAATCAACCTGTCACCTGGGTGTTTATGGTTGTCTGTGTAAATTATTGGGGAAAAAATAATAACAATATAAACTTAAGTCACTTAAGCCAGCCTTACCATTTCCAGTAATTACAATGTTACTATGTACTGTGACTTTGGAATGAAGCTAGCTACAAGCTAAGTATGATATGAACCCTGAACTGGCGATCTGATGAACATCAAGAGCTGTTTTAAATTAGTTAAACAAAACTGAATATGTTAAAGGCACTTTTGAACAAAAGAGGCAAATAGACCCTTTGTGATAAGAGAATGTGAACGATGCTAGGGAACGTCACCTATGACAAAAATTACTTCAGTTTAGTTTTATGCAATAAACATACTGCATGGCATGTGTTATCACCTTTCAGTTGTCAACATGACTGTGAGAATCCTTAAGACTAGTCAATAAAAGAGGTTGACCAGATTGAACAGGTGTGGGGACAGGATTAAAACTCACGTCACTGTAGAACAAATGAAAATGCTGTTGCTTGACAACCAAAATTTTGTTAATGTTGAAAAAGTAAAATGACATTCTTACAAAGGGAGAATTGTTCAATATCCTTCACATACCGTAGCCATTTATCAGTCAAATTTATCAGTCAACAAACTGGGATATACTAGAGTATAAACTCAGCAAGCAGGTTTTAAATACCACAGATTAGAATACATTAGACTGAGGCTACTATGATGAATAGGCTCAATGTATTTCTGCCAGGGCTCACTATTTCCCTCACAGTATTTAGAGTAGAACTTTTTACATGTCCAAGCAACTACTCAAAAATTTGCCTTTCACTCTCATGCAGTTAGCTATAACTAGCTACAGCAGAGAAATCAAACAGCACTTGTGCATTTTTTATGATCCCATTGTTATCATGCAATTACATGTAATCCATCCAAAAACAAACACACCAACAAACAAAAAACATACCACTGATTTATAGAAACACACATTTAATATACCAAAAGTAAAACTCAATAATAATAAGCAATTCACAACCTATGTACAAATGCAAAAATATGATTACAACTACAGCATTTTTCACTCATTCTTTCTGCCAGGAAACAAAAACAGCCACAAACTAAGTCAAAAAAATAAGATGGTAAATAAACATCAAAATAATTCCTATGTCAAATTTGACTTACTAAATCCAAATAATGAGATACTTAGTAAAAAATAATGACATACTAACTCATTACTTTGATTTACCATCTCAAAACACTGACTTGGTAACTCAAAATTGAGTTAGTGGCCATCATTTCCATCCTCCAAGTGGCATAAACAGGTTTCCATATTCACTGAAGCTGCACATACTGATCCCCTCTGTGATAATGGGCATCGAACAGATATACAACACCTCACACATGTGAACATCATTATTTGTTACTGTAAAATGTGCAAACACTATCTTCAAGTTCTGTGCTGTTTCAGTGGTAGAATGGGCACTGTGGGTAACACCTGGTTCTGGAAGACAAAGTCCTGTATACGGCGGAAGACCCACAAGAAGATGAGCAACACACTGACATACTGGATCCACGCAAACTTGATCATCTCCCAGAAGCCTGGACGGTAAGTATGGCCTCAGGGTCAAGGAAAATTCAAATTAATAGGTCTAGTCAGTTTTATGTTCACAGCCATTCATTCTCTCATTTTGTCTTCCTTTTTTCTCACTGATTACTCAAAGGCCCCAGCTGTGAGTTTCAAACTGACTGACAGATTTCATGATAAAACAAGAATCTGGTTTCTTCTTCCACCTGTTGTACTGTGACTTCAAAACAGAGAGCAAAAGATCTTGTATCAAGGCAGCTATTCCTCATTTAATGTATGATGAAAAACAAGACACTAAATATTTCCCCTCTACATATAAAACACGATATAAAACACACGTTAAATCAACCTGTCACCTGGGTGTTTATGGTTGTCTGTGTAAATTATTGGGGAAAAAATAATAACAATACAAACAGTCACTTAAGCCAGCCTTACCATTTCCAGTAATTACAATGTTACTATGTACTGTGACTTTGGAATGAAGCTAGCTACAAGCTAAGTATGATATGAACCCTGAACTGGCGATCTGATGAACATCAAGAGCTGTTTTAAATTAGTTAAACAAAACTGAATATGTTAAAGGCACTTTTGAACAAAAGAGGCAAATAGACCCTTTGTGATAAGAGAATGTGAACGATGCTAGGGAACGTCACCTATGACAAAAATTACTTCAGTTTAGTTTTATGCAATAAACATACTGCATGGCATGTGTTATCACCTTTCAGTTGTCAACATGACTGTGAGAATCCTTAAGACTAGTCAATAAAAGAGGTTGACCAGATTGAACAGGTGTGGGGACAGGATTAAAACTCACGTCACTGTAGAACAAATGAAAATGCTGTTGCTTGACAACCAAAATTTAGTTAATGTTGAAAAAGTAAAATGACATTCTTACAAAGGGAGAATTGTTCAATATCCTTCACATACCGTAGCCATTTATCAGTCAAATTTATCAGTCAACAAACTGGGATATACTAGAGTATAAACTCAGCAAGCAGGTTTTAAATACCACAGATTAGAATACACTGAATATGCTGCTTCAATACATTGACATTCTACCAAAAATTAGTGAGCTGTCTTAACATCCTCAGTGCATCTGGTCAATTATTGTGGTCTGAGTATTGTGTTACATTTTGCTGCTGCCCATTTGTTATTTTCTGTGTGATTCCCACTTTTGGCATAGAGTAAAACAGTAATCCATCATAAATCCTGTGCTTTTTGACACCTAGTCAAAGACACACCTATTCACAGGGACATGCACAGACACAGAAAAACGCACAGACACAGAAAAAGGATATCTGATGACCTCCACAGGATAGCGCACCTCTGCAGTAACCTTGAAGGGTGCTCCAGCAGCTCGACCCACTGTCCACACTGGACTTGGGCAGGAGAAAACAGTAGTCACTACAGAGGTCACAGGATATCAGGAGAGAGAGAGAGGGAGACATGATTTTAAGTGTGAGGGGGGTGAAACCTCTCTGTTGTGTACCTCTCTGTTGGGAAAGCTAACAGAGAGGGTAACATGGCAAGCATATCCATGTTCAGTATTTTGCATATAAATGCAAAGAAGTGGTGTCCACTGGGCCTACCACATGGACCACACACTCACAGTTAATTGAACAAAATGATATTAATGTTGAAAGTGTACTTACAGTTTCTTTTCTGGTATGCTCCAATGATTTTGACTAAATCATAGCTTTCGGCAAAAGGACTCTGGCCATCAATGACTGATATCTATGACAAAAAAGGTTTCTATTCATATACATGAAAAATTAGACATCTCACTTCAAGGTATCTGATGAGTAGTCTGGTGGACCAGACTCTTTCAGTTAGCTTCACTTCAAGTCTCAAAAGGCATTTACTTTCTGGTGGGTAGATCTGGGAACATTAAAAGTAATAGTTCTTCCTTCAATCTCTGTTTACTGATTGGAAGCTAAAAATGTAGTCAGGGAAACTAAAGCCTTAGAAGATTTCCTTGATGTAGCACTGTAGCAAAATACAATATTGAATGGAGATACTACGGCGGTGCTAGCCTGGCTATACGATGAGTATGACACCAAACAAAATGACCACAGCTCTGGGAGTGAGTCTTTACTATTACACACACACACACACACACCAAACTGCAGTGTTATGTTGACTGAATAACACTAATACTAACCATTGTCCAACTAATTTAATGTTATTTTCAGCACAATCCATGGCCGTGGCAAACGTTCACAGAAAACAATCAATGCAATACTGATTGTATTGTTATTGTCATTGTAACTGAAGCTGTGCAACAGAGACCACTAATAAATGACGACTAAACTAAAAAAAAGAGCTAAATAAATACATAAATGCATGAATTAATACATAAACAGACAAATAGTTCATTAAACACCACTAGGCTTGGTTGTGACTTGACAATGCCATCTGTGTACCATCAGGGGAGACAGAGTCAGCTTGGTGTGTCTGTACTGTGAAAGCTCACATTGTAAGTTGTGTGGAGGCCACGGTGAGGGAGGGGGAATCGCTGCTCCAAGCGCAGATCTCCACTGACAAAAAGCTCTGATCCTGGGACAGGGGAGGAGTGCTGCACAAACGCCAGTGTCTGCATGACAACAGTGGACATTCTCTAGGAAAAGGAAAGGTGGGAGGAATTGATGTAATGAATTAATGAAAATTTAATAAAACAAAATGTTGCTAGATAGATATGGATGTGTAGAGTGTTCCTACAAAGAGCTGGTAGGAGAAGGTGAGAAGCAACTGGACACTGTAGACCTGCTCCCCTTGTGACAGAGGAAGCTCCAGCTGGAGATTCAACTGATCCAACTTCCCGTCCTGATTCTGATCCTCTTCTCTGGCCTCAAATTGAGCATAAATACAGGAATCATAGATATATAATTAATTTGAGAGTCCATGTGTCCTGCTGAAGGGTTAAATGTACATCAGCTAAATACTTTACTATATTGGCCTAGAGCTGCAGAAGCAGCTGCAAGGCACAGCAAGTGATCAAGTTGCCACTAGGTGTTACAAAGCAGTTTAGTCAATGTGTTCATTACTGCTCACTGTATTCAATGTGCTCTCTATCTCTTTCTGTGTGTGTGTGTGTATTACCGCTGAAATCAATGATGAGGAAAATGCAGAGCATACTGTTCTACTACTAGTTAGGGAAGTTTGTGGTATTAATCTGGACGGCGAATCGTCGCTTACCGAAACCATGGGGATTCGCAGGTTGCTTCCTAATAAATTATTCAGATTTGGGTATGTGCTCCAAGCAACGTAGGCACCCTTTGTACTAGTTGCAGCCACCAGAAGCATCTGATACTGAAATCTGATAACAGGTTGCTCTTCGTATGTGCTGCGCTTCAACCAGAACCCTGTGCAGAATGTTCCGTGAGATGGTGACTTCGCTCTGATACACACTGTCTTAATATTAATCTAGCCAAAAGGCATAATGATAAAGGAGGACAATATTTCATTCAACCGATTATTTTACCTTGACTTCTGTAGGCAACCAGGAGAGGAGGAATGTAGGTAAGACACAGAACTGCTATGGCAAATAACGTGGCTTTCGTGCATACGCTAGTTTTGTATCGAATTAACGCCGGGTGAGAGTATACTTCATAAAAGCCCATAGCTGAAAAATTAATCTGAATTTTAATTCCAAAAATGCAACTGCTACGTTTAACAACAGAACGATGATAGCCTCTTCAAGCGACAGGTCGAATAGCAACTTTAGCTAACTGGCTAGTGTCATCTAATCTTCGCTAACAAACTGTTACGCTATGAATAGCTCATTAGAGCTATCGAAATGACAAATCAGATTGAACTTAACACTACATTCTATAATTCCCTGGCTATTTCGCCTTATTGAAAGTTTAGGATTTGCCATTAAGGACCAAAACAAAATCCCAGCGATGGCTAAAGTTAACCTGTCTAGCGTGGATCATACGCCGTGGATGTAGCCGCGTTTATCCCGAACTTCCTGTAGATTGGCGTCTACGTTACCATGGCTGCGATTATCCATAGCAACAAGCGCTACCCTCCTCCCAGACAGCAAGGGTGCACACAGGTCACGGTTTCCATTAAAACAAATAAATCGACATAAAAGAGTTTACCTACATGTCTAGACCACTGATCTGGACATAGGATCTTGCTTAGGTCCCATTCTATTCGGTTCCAGTCGTAAATTTTGAGTGTTGCAAAGAAAACATCACTAGCATTTAATTTGGGGTGAAAAATAACATTAATAACATTACCAATTGGATTATGCAAAGTAAATACAAATAACATACAGCTACATAACAAAAATGTGCCCGTAGTTCCCTATATGAGTTCTGTGTATCCCCAAAATTTCGATGGATTGACGTCATCTCTGGGTTGGTCCTGACTCGGCTGCCTGCTAGCAAGCCTGGGAACTACATTGTTGACGTTTCAGTTTTATTTTCATTGTACTGTGTAAACCAGATCACATCGACAACTGTTCGTTTTTGTGCGAAGTGCACGATATTTTACGATTTCTTTAAGCTGACGAAACAAACAGTCTGCAAATATGAAATGGATGTTCAAAGAGGATCATTCCTTCGGTAAAACGAAATTTAATGGTTATATCACAGGTTTTGTACTACTGTTAAACTGTTAGCTAATGGCTCCTAGCTTGCTACTTACCCTAGTTATGTGTCAAAACATTCACCCACATACATTTAGAAATAGATTTAATGAAAGACTGAGGTCT
Source organism: Tenualosa thibaudeaui (assembly GCA_027481765.1). Taxonomy (NCBI): domain Eukaryota; kingdom Metazoa; phylum Chordata; class Actinopteri; order Clupeiformes; family Clupeidae; genus Tenualosa; species Tenualosa thibaudeaui. The sequence continues at coordinate 17,382,361 of JAIFZK010000007.1, forward strand.
GATATTGCAGTTGTAGTTTTGCTGTAATGAGTCAGTTTGAACATGTCGCTAATCATACCAAGAGATTGATGTTTACATGTCGGAAAGCTTCCTATCGTAGCATATTGTTAGCGTTGGTTGTCCCTAGCACAGAGTAGGTTAGCAAACAGTAAATCGATTAGCCGGCAACATTCGTGACCATAAACCAACATTAAACGGAATCCACTATATTACAGAAATACATTTGTCGACGAACGCATTCAGTAGGGGCTCTCCTCCTTTTTAATGAGCCTGTCATTTTTTAATGGTTTACCAAACGTGTTATGGACAAAGTCAACAGCTGAGTCCAATATCGGACATGACCAGCCCGCCTGCTAGCTTAGGTGCTATTCACTAGCTGAGGAACTGTTTCATGAGTAATGCTGCTAAGTAAACAAATAATACTTGTTAGTAAGTTGAGTTATTAGCCTGTACATTATGAACTTACTCCAGCACCTTTCCTGCAACAGTAATAAACAAAAGATAGCCATCAATTCCTTTCTAATATTTCTGCCCCTCCCCCTACAACGACAGAAAGAGGTGACATGGATTACATGGAACACAGACTCACAAAAACATAGTGAGCAAAACTGCTTTCTTGCGTCGTTGTGTGCACACTACTGTTGGGCCTCTCATGTCTACTCTCATATCAAGCCATGTTGTAGAGGGAACATTATCTCCTACCCTTATTGATCTGATAATGTTGGTGATGGCTAAGTGCTTGGCCTTTCTGAAAAGGGTGTTCTGCATCTAGGCAACTGGATTGTAGCACTTCTAACAAACAAAGTCCTAGCCTGCATGCTAGGAAGTCAGTGAGAATTTTCACAGTAGCACCGCAAAGAACAAAGCATATGGACATTACTTTCATTGTTTATGAGTAACTTGTTGAAAACTGTGTTCCCATTTGAGTTACATCAGAGGCCTGCATTTTACAGGTTAAAGACCCCCTGGCTTTGGAGATATTAGGACCCCCTATTACTTACATGGTTTAAAATTGGGTTACTTAGTACATTAAGCCTACAGTGGCCTATAGTGGCAAATACAACGCTCACAAGGCATTCATTTAATAATTATCCACTGACTAATATACTCAGAGCATTCTTTTTTATCTAGGCTATCCTTTATAGTAAAAAAATGGATTTAAACATTTGGTGGGCAGCAAAGTGGTTTAAGTACACATTCAAAACTGTACTGTTCTCCTGTGGAATATGTTTTTTTAAATATAAATATATAAATATAAATAGCACCCATAGGTTATTATTATTAGGTTAGTGTTTTAGCATTTAACGGACACTGCACCAAGGCTAGCATTTAGCTCAAGTCTTTGGTCTACTGATTAGTATAAATGTAACAGCAAAATTCCCAGTTGTAATCTATGAGTAAGCAGGACCATATATAACGTCATAAATATGTTAAATCGTTTAGAACATAGTCTATTAGGCCTGTGTGTTTGCATGTATATGTGAGCCTACATTATAGCCTATGCATGCATCCATTAGGCCTAACCCCCACCTCAGATGTTTGTGGCTCCATTGACTGCATACTAAGCAGTCTCATGCAAACATGCTTACACTACATTTTTACTGTAGGATGTTACTGATGATTACAGTTTTGCCACTGAACACCACAGATGAGATGAACTTTAAAATCTTTTTCATTTTTATCTCTCTCTCTCTTCCTGATGCAGAGCACCGATGTGTGGAGTCTGCCAAAATCCGCAACAAATACCCTGACAGAGTTCCGGTGAGTGGACACTGGGCAGCTCCCTTCGTGGCTCACAGGCTTGGATACTGTGGGGATGTCCATATGACATATTTGCCTCTCCTCGCACGTGTGGACTTGGAGTGCTGAATTCTTTCCCCCTGACAGCCTGTGGGCCTCAACCTGTTGAAGCTGGTTGTGCTCGGCTGTGTCAGTGCAAACTTCTTGCCAGTGCTTGGCCTTCCTTAATGCTGCCTCATGCCCTGGAGGGTTGGTGTGTGTGTGTGTGTGTCTGTCTGTCTGTCTGTTTGTGTGTGTGTCTGTGTGCATGTATTTTCAGGTGGGGCGGAGGGTTTCGGGGGTATTGAATGCCTTTCACATTCTTCCCAGTATCCACGAGTCTTTGGATGAAGTCCCTTTTGTCCTGCGCTTAGGACAAATAGTTGTGAATGTTAATGTATGTCAGTGCTTTTGTGATCCCTAGAATGAGAGTGTAAACTGAACCAAAAATTAATTTTCTTTTTTTATTTAACTACTTCCTCCTCCTTTGTTTTCCCTGAGGGTGTGTGCATTTTTTCACAGATGCAAGTTTCCTGTTTCATTTCTTATACAATGCTTCCTTTATCAGGAAGGCTAGTTGATGTTGGTACACTTAACCGTATTGTGTTCTGTGTGCTTCTCAGGTCATTGTAGAAAAGGTCTCTGGCTCACAGATAGTAGACATAGATAAGCGGAAGTACCTTGTGCCCTCTGACATCACAGTGGCTCAGTTCATGTGGATCATCAGGAAGCGCATACAGTTGCCTTCCGAGAAGGCCATCTTCCTCTTCATTGACAAAACAGTCCCACAGTCCAGGTATGGCTCCTAGAAAAAGTAAAACAAAAATATCTGTTGTAGTTTTTCTCTGTAGCTGGTCTTGATGGAATAACAATGAAGGTTTTGAAATTTTCTGAGTCTGCAAAAGAGGTCAAGAGAGGTCAAAAATCGCCAGAAAATTGCAACACAATGACAATATATCATATATCAACAATACACAAGTGCTCCACTAAACTGCATAGCAACAAAGACGACAACAGATCCAAATCCTTTGCTTAATCTCTGATGTTCATTTGGGTTCAGTCACCATCTATGGTAATTTTTCCTAGGTGGAGTCTTTTCTTGTGAAGGATGTTATTTGTGTAGTCTTCACATGTTTAGTTTTGTAGGGAAGTGCTGCTTTATGCACCCTTGATTGTGTGATGTGGAACAGAGGCAGGGGTACGTGTTGATTCCTCCTTTACCTCTCTTGGCCCCCTCCCCCCTTATTTAGGGCGTGTGTGGCCATCCCAGTAACCTGAGAGCTGCCACGCTAGACGGTGGGGGAGTGAAAGGGAATTCTCCTGAGAAAATGACCAGTAGCTCCATATGCATCTTTCAGCAGACCACACCTCACCATCACTCATTCAAGCACTCCACCCACTTTGGAAACAGTAGACCTTTTTTGGAGGTTTAATCCTGCGCTTTTCTGACTGAAAGAAGTGGCTTACTGTCCAAATGCTCACAAAATGCTCCTAGGTTGTGTGCTGCTGAGGCACAGGTCAATTTAGCATGTGGATGCCTCCCACTGGTCATGGTTATTTGTGCGTGCCCAGACTCGCCCTGGCCGGTGTCCCCATCTTCCCCTCGTTTCTTGAACACATTGTTCTTTTCTGGAAGAATGGCTCTGAGTGAATGATCATGGTCTGGCATGAGTCACAGTTCCCATCTAAGTCTCCTGAAATTCATCTCAGATATTTAGAAAGGGGATTCATTATTTGGAGGGTTTGGTTCTGATTCTCATTTCAGAACACAATGTTCTTGGTCCATGCCATGGCTAATTTTTAAAATACACCACAGATGAGATGCAGTGTTAGCCTCAGCAAAGCCATGTGTCTTTGTCCAGGGTAATGTCTGAAGCCTTTCTTTTAGATAGAAACATGTGCATTTATTATTATTTATATTGCCATGCTCTACGGGTTAGGGTGTTTGGCTTGGAATTGAAGGGTTGCTGATTTAATCCCTGACCAGTGGACTATGGTTTAAGTGCTCTTGAGCTAGGCACCTAACCCGGTAGGCAGCCAACTTCTCCGGGTTGGTGTGTACTTCACTTCACTGTGTGCATTTCGTGCATTTCAATAATTCATGATTGGGTTAAATGCAGAGACTAAATTTCCCTCACTGAATCACAAGAGTATGGGTAGAAAATAAATAAATAACATTCATCTTGATATGATCATAGGAGCACCACCTAAAAAATAATGACGCTCATGCTCATACACCCATATTGAGATCAGGCCAGTTTCTAAACCAAACCACATTGCACCAATCAGGAAATTAAATTCGCTTGAAGTTGGTTACACAATGTATTATTTGCTATGGTTAGGGTGGGATTATTTCGTGACAATAGGTTATTTTTGCCAGCAGAGATATATGAAGTGTTTCCTCTTGGAGTAGCGTATTGTTTTAAAGGGGTGTCTCAAGATCCAGCCTGTGCTACAACCGTTGATTTTCAGTAACCAAGTTACCTTTCAGTAACCAACCCCTCTGTTTCCCACCTACAGCCTGACAATGGGACAGCTCTACGAGAAGGAGAAGGATGAGGATGGATTTCTGTACGTTGCCTACAGTGGAGAGAACACATTTGGATCATAAAAAGGCCTTTGCTTCATCAATACACTCACCGTTGCACACACATACGCACACACACAAACCCAAACCCCCTCCACAACACCTACACCCATCAACCCACCATACGTCATGATCTCTGCTGGATGAGTGCGATTGCACTGCTGAGAAACTGGCTGAAGGACGAGCAAATCACACACCCCTGCCCCACCCCTTTGCCTGCATTATCCATGTCATGGATTGGTCTGTATGTCATTAGTGTATCATATTGTATCATGGATTTAAAAAAATGAGTTACAGAGTGCATTAGAGTAGTCTGTTCAAACATGAGAGAGAAGGAGTAATGTATTTTGTGTGAATGGCATCATAGTATTCTAAGAGATAGTTCAAATCCTTTAAATCCATTTAATATATGGTATGTTTGAAATTTATTAATTTATGAAATTATTTTTTTGTTGTTGATATTCATTTAAAACAGTATATTTAAGAAAATTATAAAAAGGGGAGGTAGCTGGATGACCTAACCAATAAAAAGCCACATAAAAGAATCTCTCGTTTGTATCGTCTCTTTATTTTCTTAAGCAGGGAGGAAGATGCTTAATTCTCAGCATCATTAAATGACTGTACAGAAATAAAACACCAGAAGATGAAAAGAGAAGAGACAGCAGTGATGACAAGAGAAAGGAAAGAAACTGAACTGAAAGGGCTGATGTAATCCTATAGGCAAGATTCTGTACAGAAACACAGGTGGTTCAGCACAATGCCTCCAAATGTTGTATGAGAGCTGTGGTCCATGAACTAAATACTTTGCTCACTGACAAATTTGCACTTTGCTCATCACCAACATTAAGAGCCATTCTGGTTCCATAACTTTTGAGTACTTGGAAATGTTGAAAATTAACAGCATTCTGGAATTTGAAGCTATTAAAAAACAACTTTGAACTCTTATCTTCTATTGCAAAGGTTTTATGCCTGAGGTCACCCAGCTGGTCCGCTGTGCTGTTTTTGGCCATCCACTCTGGTCCACTTTATCCACCCCAACTGTGAGTCTCTCTCAGGCCCACCGTGTCTCCGTCTTGTCCTTGAAACGCGTCTGAGATTGCCTAGCCATCTCCTTTCCTGCACATCTGTGTTTGGCTGTGGCCTTGAATCCCCTCATGGGAGAAGAGGAAAATAAATAAATAAAACTAAATGCTATAAAAACAGCAGTCACCCTCCCAAACTGTGAGCAGCCAGCATCCTCCTATAGTCCCGGTCCCCCGCCCCCAACCCCCCCGCTCCCTCAACGGAGCTTGTCGATGGGGAGAATCTCTTTGGGTGCACAGCGGAACTGCAGCAGCTCTCGAGGACTACGCAGCCACAGGGGGAAGGCCTGCGTACGCAGCTGCATCCATGCCAGCTGGTAGTCTCCTGCGGCCTGCTTGTAGTCCCAATATGTCTGCAGCTCCCTCTCCCTGTTTCTACCCAAAAGATACAAGAGTTAAGGCATGAGAGAAGACAAAAAACAAAAACAGCTGTCAAAGACCTGGATGGGCTCCAAACTGTGAAAGGGCACTCTTCTCTAACAGCTGATCCGTTCACTCTCATGGTGAGTTTCAGGTGACGGGGAGGAATCTATAGTAAGATCTCTCAGACGGTCAGTGGAGTCTGAAAGCTGCACCGCATCTGTCAGGGCTGGCCACTGGCAGACTGAAATTCATTTCCTGTGTCTGCCAGCCACAGAGAGGTGCAAGTTTGTTTCCCGATTGCTCTGTGCTGCTCTGCATCCACTTCTATGTGAGCGAGGCTCTGAGCAACTACGAGTGGGAATTATGGTTCAGTGACAGTGACAGTGAACCCTGCCATCCGACCCCCACGTCTCATTTTCATAATAGCATTTGACAACCAGAGATGAAAGACTGACAGCTTTTTGTTGTCCCTACATCGCATGAAGCACTGAGCTGAGATTGGGCTGCTATTGGCTCTTACACAGATCTAATCCCATCCCAAAGCCAGGGAGGCAGAGGGATGAAGGGGGGTGGGATGGTATCGTATTATGGTGTGTGTGTGCATGTGTGTGTGTTTGGGGGGCATTTGCACAACAAAAGGGCCCTGTTCTCCAAGCATTTTGCTATGAAGCGTGAGCACACACACACACACACACACACATACACACACACACACAGACAGACAGACACTGGCTCTCACCTGAGTGAGGCAGGGAGCTGGGTGTTTGAAGTTGCGGTCACAACAGTCTTAAAAGCATGAAACAGCTCAACCTTTGAGATAAGAGACCTGACAAATCAAATAAAGAGTCAGATCGACAAAGACAGAGACTGAGAATTGTTAAGCAATTAGCATATAAACAGACTTTAGAACTATGCAAATTTAGGAACTGTCAAAAAGGAACACAGCAAAAAAAATCACTCGGAATCTGGCAGGCACATAGAGATATGACTCAGTACCTTGCCTGTGGTGTGCCCAGAGCCTTCTTGGTTATCCCTTGCTTGTACCCATTTGCAGTGACATCTAGTGGCTGGTTGGGGACAGCACACCAGCTAATTGCTGAAAAAACAGATAACAAAAATGTTATATCCGTCATGGACAAGGACCTCTCTCACAAAGATAATGAGCAATCAAGGCCAAGGCAAATGGCTGGCAGTGTTCATGAAATGACCCTAACAGGACAGCAGTGACATTTAAAGGAGTAAGTAAATAGGAGGAAGGAATAAGTAAACATGATGTTTAACCAATTTGCTAGTCACTGTTGACTGACAAATAAAGAAGTTGTAGCTATTAATTAGAAACATCTTGAGAACAGTAAATAATGACTTGGACTAGCCAATATAATTATTTCTATGGCATCAGATGGAGGAAACCATCTGTTTTTATATTACATAACAACAAATCATTTCTATATGCCTACCAGAGCAAATGGGAATATAGAAAAAAAGTCATTTTACACAGGCTCCTTAAATATCCAGGAAATAGGATACACCCTAACAAAGAGTTGAATCACTTGAATGAATTTGAATGGGTTTACAATGGTTTCCCTCTGGACCAACAAAGTATCTTTCTATAAAAACGAATGATTCATTTACAAAACAAACAAACAAAAAAAAACATGCCAAACATCTGCACTCAATCTCAATAGCATGGACATGAAAATGTGTGTGTGTGTATGTGGTTGTGTGTCTATGACCTGCTCCGCAGGGTGAAACCCTGCCCTTGTTGCTCTGGTGTGAATGCTGTGTCTGTGCCTGGCTGTGGGCGAACTCCAGGCTGGACTGCAGGAGCTCAGGAGGGTGCACTGAGAAGCCTGCTGGGAGACCAGTCACCTGCAAGCACCTACAGACAAAAAACAGGAATGATAGCTCGTCATCAGAGACTTTCAAACTTCCCACAATTCCCTTCCTACTAACGTGATAATCCAAAGCATCTTACATGGGTGTACAATTTCCTCACTGACTCGCTGTACAATTGCATATCTTGGTACATGTTTATCTGTGCTGCATTTGGGTACTACTGGTCATGCAGCTACAGTATCAATTACATATATAAAAATTCCCACAGTCAGAAGACCTTGGCAAGATGCGTGTATCTTCCTAAGAACTTCATATGGCCATTTCTAGATTGCAATTTCCAAAGGAATGTGACAGATATTCCGCTATTCCCTCGCGTTTTACAGGAGGCCGTTTTACCCTTACCCCTTTTATCAAGGCCAGATCTACTTGATTATGGCTTGATTTTTGGTCAGTATTGACATCATGATAACTAACAGGATTACTTCACAATTTTGTAGACATTGTCCATTTCCTAAACTTAAAAAAAGGTTAGTGTGTAGAGATCAGCTAATTAGGACTATTGAAGCTGAAGGAATAGCCTACGTAGCAGGACTTATTATCGGATACTGCATTTAGATTATACTGGTTATGCTGATTAGGTTGCACAGTCCTACCAGTTTAGTAATGAACAGCCAACCTGTTTAATTCTGTTTAATTAGTAATGAACAGCCAACCTGTTTAATTCAGTTTAATTTGCACTCGTGGGTCATTAACTGCATCTTTGCCATTAACCAAGGTTAACCACTTTCTTTCAGGTCCTTTCAACATGTCTTTTGCAGGTTGTGTAATATTTGAGGTGTGCCCAAGAACTAAATGCCAGTCTACACAGTAGTGGAAAAGTCACTGGTCTCTAGACAACAGGAGGTGCATGTGTGTAAAGATCATAAAACCTATTGTTTAACAAACCTCAAGCCCCTTTGTAGCTTAATATCCATGGCCGTTGTCTCAACATTCACTTAATCCCTGAAAGGCCAAAATCATCAGTGACCCTCCCAAAACCTTTGCACAATTCCAGGATGTACATTTCCTCATAATGATCATATGTGCAATTACAAGAGCAAGAAAAGTCAATAAAAGTCAATTATCTGTCTTGTTGACATAGCTTACCGGTTGCATAATGCTCGCTGCATTGCTTGCTGGCTGTAAGGACACTTCCCAGTGACGACTGCCTTGAAGTAGATCGCCCCCTGCAGGTAGTGGCTAAGAAGGGCTCCCTGGAAGCCCAGCACAATCCAGCGTGCCATTTTGTCACTGCACGACAAGGACAGGGTGGGTTCCCCACGACCAGGCTTTACCCGCAGCACCCCTATGTTGTGGTAACTGATACCTGGCTCCTTCGGGTCACAGACCTCCCCAGGGACACACTTGGCACCAGTTCGGTGGATATCTGGAGCCCAGAGCTCCTTACCAACATCACCTTCTTGTCTATGAACCTCTAGAGTCTCTGACAGCTTTGACGGGTCTCGCACAGGATGTGTGTTTTCCAGCTGCGGAGGAGAACTGGTCTTCATTGCCTTGTCTGGGCTCCCAAAAAACTGATGCGTCCCCTGCTCTGCCTTGAGACGCTTGTTGGCCTGGTCCTCTCGACACTCTGCTCTGCGTTTCCGGGCTGCATCTGGTGCATCACTCTCTTCACCCTCAGAGTCCTCCGTCTGAACTGGTGGACAAGGCTGTGATAGGCTCTCCATCATGGGAATGATGGATGCATCTCCACCTATGGAAGTGACAGAGTAACTACAAAATTCCAGAGTTTCACTCCTTCATGTACAGAATAAATGATTTTCCCACATGATTTCCACAGCGTTAAAATCCACATAAAGTCTCAAAACAGAGAGAAGAATTTATAGAGGACACTACCATAACATTGCCAGACTACTATTCATGGACATAATTTAGAAGGAGTACATGCAAGCAGCCAAGCACTGGGTGGAGGCTTAAATATGGAAGCCAACATGCATGTTAGTGTAACTGGTTGTTTTCAGGCAGTATCAGGGAACTCACAAGGAGAATGACTGCTGAAGAACACAAATGACACGTTGGGATGCACTTTCCACTTGCCCGTCTCCTCCCCAGGGCAGAACACTGCACTGGGCTCACCTGACACAGCAAGTCGTAGCTGCTCTGTCAAGTACCTGCAGGGAGGTGTGGAGGAGGATCTATGAATTTGCATGGTCGTGTGTGTGTAGTATCATGCGCACACATACAAAAATACAGACACCAGAGTACACTAAATTTTCACAAGAAAAAATGCAGAATGCAGGTCGTCCTTGTGGTCACCAGTTTGTTACACATGTTCACTTATGTTACATAAGTATGTTCTCAAACATGCTCAGCAACTGTGTTACATTTGTCTGATGTTAGGACACACACCTGATACACCCTCGCCTGGCAATGATCTCAGCGTGGCTGTCATTCAGTATATCTCCTGTGTATATCAAGTCATGTTAAAATACATGGCACATGGGTGAGATGTAGAATGCATTTCTCTTGTGAACAGGGCACTAATTGAATCAACACCAACATATTTCTCTAATATAGCCCTAATGAAAACAGACACATACCATTAGGACTCATTGCACCTCGCCCAATGCATTTCGTTCCAGTTCCCAAAGACACAACCTTCATCTCTGTAGGAGTAAGTCAACGTTATGATAAGAGGGGGCAGGTAATTGTAGATGTATTTACTTATAAGGACTTAAAATGCACCAATTGTTGACTTAAAAAACTGCATTTGTATTATTTTTTATTTGCCATAAACAATGTTACACACCCATCTTCTCACTAGCCTTCTCTCGCAACGTTACTTCCACTACAGCTGCCAGAAGTGTCCACTCTCTACCTTGTTCGGGCTTCCCTCTTTTAGGCAAATTACTAAAGTGATCGTAACAAAGTCTCGCAATTTTATCCGCTGACCACATAATTCACTGAAACATCAACACTATCTGCAATAGCTTTCAAACCCAACGTCCCTCATTTAGTCTAAAGAGTAGGTTACGTTTGGACGGACTGTTTAGGATGCACTCTGTGAGCGTGCTCACACATCCACCAATGCTTCATGACGTTTAGTTCGTGGATTGGTCAAACTCCGCGTACAACATTGGTCGGCCATTCAAAAAGATAAAAACATCTACGAAAAAAGGAACAAACTGCCTTGCAACCTATGGTTGTAATATTGGAGACGTTTATTTATTACATCAGTCTGAAACTGACATTCAGTTAGTTCAGGAAATATCCGAACAGAGAAATCAGAGTAGTAGGCCTATTATTTTATCTGGATGTTACTTCTTCACCACACATGCCCTAACACTCACCACCAGAGTGCGCTGTCTCCTTTATTTCCACTTCTCTGGTTGTCCTTACAATTTCCAGCTCCATCTCAAAATTAACAACCAAAGCTTGTCAGTGTATGCCTCGAAATATGAATGAAATCTAAACCTAAACCTAGACCTAAAAGGGTTGGGGGAATTATGAAAAAAGGGGGTCCAAAATAATTGCATGGATATTTTTTTTTATTATTATAATGAATACATAGGCAATGATATGGGGCTAAACAGAGGGCCTAAAATTACTTACTAACATTGCCAATTGAGTGCCTCAGAGAATTTTTCTGCACCTCTGGTAGGTTAGGCTGTCATCATTTAGATCTCTTAATGCAAAGTCATTTCTGGCATGGACGTGATTGGTGATTCATGTCACAACTTTATTTCAATGGGTTAAATGTGGCTCTTGACTTTCTTAGGTTCTATTCTTTTTCAAAAGCATGTCTTACTCAAAAACTGTCTAAAGTATACAAAGACAGAAAATTAACCTGACCAAAACTTTCTGACCGCACTATGAATCTCGTGAAGGTTTGTTTATCGCACTGTCCTATCGGCTCCACCCACAACTCACCTGTTTTGGATAAACATTTGGTTTCCTATAAACCCGTCAACCGACTCTATAGCCTATGACACTGACTTCTGTGAGGGAAGACAAAAGGCAGACAAGTGTTTGAGGAGAGATTCCTATTTTCTGCGTAGAGATGGCTACTAGAACTTCTCTCTCTGAGGAGGATTTCTCTTGCCCGGTGTGCTGTGACATCTATCGGGACCCTATCATACTCCTATGCAGCCACAGCTTCTGTCGAGTCTGTCTGCAGCAGTTCTGGAAACAGAAGGGGATTCGTGAGTGTCCCGTGTGCAGGAGGAGGTCCTCCAGGTCGGCTCCAGCCACCAACCTAGTCTTGAAGAACCTGTGCGAGACCCTCTGGCTGGAAAAATGTCAGAGAGCTTTGGCAGGGCACTTGAAGTCAGAAGGCCATGGCAAGTTTGTGGTGGCAGCTGAGACAACTTGTGGGAAGTCTTCAGGTGAACCGGAGGTGCTGTGCAGCATACACAGCGAGAAGCTCAAGCTCTTTTGTCTGGAGGACAAGCAGCCTGTGTGTGTTGTGTGCCGTGACTCAAGAAAGCACAGCCATCACTCCTTTCAGCCAGTTCAAGAGGCTGTTCTGGACCTCAAGGTGAAAGAATCTTAGTACTTAACTGAATCTAACAGAACTCTTTAGAACTTAATTTATTTGATGGATTGATTTGGCCAGACTTTGAAGAAAGTGTGTGTATTCTCATGTTTTGACTGCTTGTCCTTCATGCCTCATTGGTTATTGTGCTGTTTCGGTCACTGAAACTGGGTCAAATTGACGTGCTTCTGTTTATACATAAGCAAAGTGATGGGCTGATAGAATCAGAAGGAAGTAAACAATCTCTTTTTCCTTAGGAGGAGCTTAAGCACAAACTTAAGCCCTTACAGGAGAAGTTGACAACCTACAAACAAGCTAAACTGTTATGTGATCAAACTGTGAAACACATAAAGGTGAGACAGAGAAAAGTGTCCACTACTTGAGGTTGTCTTGTTTTTTAAGTCTCACTGGTTATTTCTCTGACTGCATTTCTCTGACCCCCTTTTCCTTAAGTGTCAGGCAAAACACATAGAGAGGCAGATTATGGAGGAGTTTGAGAGCCTTCATCAGTTTTTACGGGAAGAAGAGTCTGTCAGAATGGCTGTGCTGAAGGAGGAAGAAGAGTTGAAAAGTCAGAAGATGAAGAAAAAGGCTGAGGAAATAAGCAAAGAAATGCTGTGTCTTCTACACACTATAAAGGCTATTGAAAAACATATGGCTGGAGAAGATGTCACATTCCTAAAGGTGAAAGCTTTTGGATCATGCATTACTATAATTCCACTAATGTATCGCACAAAACAAATGAAAACAAACAAAGATGCAACTTGAAAATATCTGGTCCTTGGATAATGTTGTACCATTATCATCATATTGCCCTTGCTGTGTTTTGCAGAATTATAGCAGCATAATGAAACAGTGAGTATTCCTTAACATCTTTCTGTCTTTATTATTATGCTGAAGCAAACCTTTTGCCAGGTTTAACCCACAGGTGTCATTCCAGAGCTCAGTGCACTCTCCTGGATCCAGAGCCAGTTCCAGGGGCACTGATTAACGTGGCAAAGTATATTGGTAACCTGCGGTTCAGAATCTGGGAGAAGATGAAAAACGTAGTTCAGTACAGTGAGTATAACCACAACGTGGGGACTGAGTATACCAGAACATTTAATTGCTATTTTAACTGGAAGTACTAGTACTAGTCTACCTGTTATGAGAGTCTATCTGTTCTCTGTCTTTTATCAGGGTGAAATATAGTTTACCTGTTATCAGGGTAAAGTCACCCCCTTTCCTCCTCATTACTTTGTTTATGATTGCAGGCCCTGTAACTCTAGACCCAAACACGGCGAACCCATGCATCATTCTCACTGATGATCTGACCACTGTCAGCTACAAGGACAAAGGCCAGCAGCTCCCCAACAACCCGGAGAGGTTTGACTACTGGGAGTTTGTGCTGGGCTCTGAGGGCTTCACCTCGGGGAGCCACTGCTGGGACGTGGAGGTGGGGGACAGCACGCTCTGGGCCCTGGGCGTCACTAGTGAGTCTGTGCAGCGCAAGGGCGAGTCTCTGTTCAAGAGCGGTATTTGGGGCATAGGCTACTACAACGGAGAATATGGGGTAAGTTCCTCTGCAGAGTCCCCGACTCTGCTCACTGTGAGCTCCAAGCTCCAGAGGATACGGGTGCAGCTGGATTGGGACAGTGGTTTGGTGGTGTTCTCTGACCCTGTAGGTAACACTCCTCTGCACACGTTCACTCACACCTTTACAGAGAGAGTGTTTCCATACCTCAGTAATTACTGTGAGATCTGTCCCCTGAAAATCATACAACAGAATGTTTCTGTGACAATGCCGTTGAAAGGATGAACTAGAATTCATGAGTTTAATACATTATATTAATTGAAACTGCACTGTCATTACATAGTCCATCCTATGTTTTTAACCGCATCTACAATGTTTATGTAGATGGATGAACTAGAATGGTTTGAATCATTTGTTGACATAAATGAAAGGTAATGTTAATAGTATTATAAAATATTAGATATTAGATATTAGATAAAATATTGTGTACAAATCATTAAACAAGTCAAATAAGAAGAGAGAAAAGAAAAGAAAAAAAACAGGGCATGACGATATTTTGTGGTAGTGACTTGCTAAACAAATGGGTCAAATTTCTTTGCCCGAGAGGAATCAAATCACCATCAATCAAAGTTTTTTTTTGTTATAATTTTTTTCAACTGTAATTTTTGTACAAAATGAATCTGGTGGGAACTTAGGAACAAAGCCCACAGTATAGGAAATTTATATTGTTCTGACCTGCCAGGGTTTCTATGAAGGCTGTAGAAGTGCAATCATTTTAATAATTGTGCATCACTGATTTTAATTAACAGTCTGTTGTCTTTTGTGGTGATTATGCATCACTGCATACATGGATAGGGTATAGCTTTGTATGCATGACCCACAGCTCACACTTAGTACACCCATATAAACACAATAGTCAAAGCAACTACCTGTTGCCCTCTAGTGGATCAACAAAGTATGAGAAGAAGTAACAAGATTGTGTTCACAGCCTTGCCTTACATGGCTGGTCAATGAATTCTGGGTAAAACAATGGATATTTATACATTTCAGATGAAGTTTCTTTCATCTTCCCCTCAAAGTTAGTGTTTATCAGCATAAATGTCTCAGTTTATTGTCATTCAAAGTTTCCATTGTCATACACACATTTTAGTTTGGACATGGAAAAATGTACATGTACATGGTGAAGACGCCATCATGGCTTTTATAGAACAGCTCCCTCCATGTGATTTATGTTTTAACTATGCCTTATTATTCATGTCTGTAACAATGGTAACTGGGGTAGTTCTGCTTTGCTTTTAGTCTAAATGTTTAAATGTAAAGACAATATACTATATGTTAAAAAGAAAGGATGGAAATGAGTCTGACTTTTATAGTGATAAACTTGAGGCAAACAAATCCTGATCCTACTGTACGCACTGTGCCAACAGGCATGTTTTTATTGACATTAGTCTCCTGTTAGGATCTTAATTTTCACCACTGAACATTTTCCAAAATAAATGAATGAAGGAACTTTTACTGCTATGCTATGCCCTACAACACAGATTAAGGTTAGTCAATGCACTGCTGGGCCTGCGACAGTTACTACACACACAAGCATGTGTGGGAACTGCACCTGTAGTATTTTCTACCTGAAAAAACATACAGATGATTATGTCAATTTTTAGGTTTCTTGAGTTTTTTCTCTGTTCAGCTAAACTGAATGCCTTCCTCTTGGTCGCTCACACTCTACCACACACACACACACACAAACAGCTCAAAATCTCCTGACAGCAAATACAAACCACACACATATGGAACACAGATGTTGTGATGTTATCATGGTAAAATAACATTTATTAAAAGAAAAGCTTACATAACGTGGCTGGGTTCAGGTTAGCCAAAGAGCTAGGTTCCCTTGAATACTTAGCACAACTTGTTTACCCAAATGCCCAAAGCTCAATCACAGGAAAAGAGAAAAAAGGCCTGGTAAAGAGACAAAATCTTACCCCAGTGACCTATTAACACATACAACTAAAAGATATCCTTTTTTGTTCAGTCATAAAAAACAACAAATATATATGTATAAAGAAAAAATATACACGCGCACACACGCCAAAATCTAATATTGCTTGAAAGAGTTTTAGCTAAGGAAATACACAATACTTAAAAAAATACAATAGAGTGGGTGTACCACAGGGCTAACCAGTCGGTCACAAAATGTGTAGAAGAATTAATTAGTTGGAAAACAAAATAATAATGTGAAGAGGTCTCGTTGACTCAAGCCATAACAACACAGAACATAAATAAAAGCGCAATATTTTGGCCAAATGCAGCTTCACAAGTCCATCCAGTGTCCGTTTTTTCATTCTCCGTGGTTGAAAATAACAAAGAAGCTTCTTAGTGGCTTTCCAAAACTTAAGATGAACGTCAGGGAAGAGAACAAAAACAATCTGTTCCACTGTACATGTCCCCGTAAAACCAGACAGCCCGTAACAAGTACGCGTGCATGCCTGTGACTGTGCGTGTGTGTGTGTGTGTGTGTGTGTGTTTGAGAGTCTGTGTTTTTATGGCATTGTCTGCGAGTGTGCGTGCTCATGCTTGTGTATGTGTGTATGTGTGTGAGTGTCTGAACATGAGGGCAGTTTTTGTGTGTTTGTGTGTGTGTGTGTGTGTGTGTGTGGTTGCCTCTCCTTCTTCTGCCAGTGTTTGGTGAGAGGTGAAGTGAATACTGGTTACACCCTTGAAGAGGAACTTTTAATCTAGAGTCACTGGTTTCACAGGGACACAGGGTAAGGAACACCAAGAAATCCCCCCAGGCTGCAGTCCAGTTGCCATGCCGACATGTGCCTAGGACTTCTCCTAAATTGCTCCCCCGTCCGTGTCCTTAAGTGGTATGTTCCTGGTCATCCCCCTCCTGCTTAGTTCTCCTCAGGTTGCTCTTCATTTTCACAAACTCGGGGGTGTTCTCCTGCTCCTCTTCATTCTTCTGTTGTTCCAGCTCCAGCTGCAAGAACAAGCACAGCCGATTACTAAGGAAATGATTCACGAGGGACAGACCTTTAACCAAACACCTACACTACTCAAACTACACACAGAGTACAAATGCACATCAAGTCAGTGGCTGTTCAAAATCCCAAGCCACTCATTCAAGCAGGGCTATGAGTTAGCATTTGCCTGCTGTCTGGTTAGCTACAGGTAGTACGTAGTCACTGGTTAAGCGCAATTTACCTGTTCGAGTTTCTGCTGTCTTTTCATGAGCTCGATCTCCAAGTCCGACCTCTTCTTGTGGGCCTCCTGCTCTTCCTTCTGAGCCTTCAACACCTGGTCACGCTTCCTCTTCTCCATCACCTTCTGCAGTTCAGGCTTATTTAGAGGAGCCAGGCCTCTGCAAGAGAAAAGACACACGCCAATTAGCATTTGCGGTACAACAGGGAATGAACTTGAATGGACATGTATGGAGGTTTCAATCCACTTATGATAAAATTTAGTAGCTGCAGGCTCAAGCACACCTAAAATGAAGCAAGTGAAATTCGGGGACAGAATTCACAGAAAGAAGATTCGCATGGGCAGCATCCTATTTCAAAAGCTGAGTCAGAGAATATGAAACCAAGCCAACGAAGAGAGAGTCTGCATCTGTGCACTGAAATTCTCTCTCTCATTCAGACACAAACACACACACAGATGCCCCCTCACTGATGCCAGCTCATCATCAGTGCATGTATGCCCATCCTAACTAGGGACAGAACATTCTGTCTGCCATCGCTCCTGCTGCCCAGTCTCCATGGCAACCTCAACAGCAACGTCATGGCAACCCACAGTGTATTAGACTGGATTATTGACCTGTGCAAATCAGAAACTGTCATGGGACCATCTCTCTCACTCACACACACACACACACATACGTGCTTAATCACTTGATACGGTTCTTTCAATTTTGTTTGATTGAAAGTTGCATAACGTAAACTTTTCATGCCCCCCTTCATACCAAATCCCGACTGTCCCACTACCGGTAATCTGTCTGTGAAAGTGTACTCCTGGGATGAGGGCCGCAGATAAGAGCTGGATGATCAGGCGACTCTCCAATGGGACTGACTGTTTATATCTGTACTGCCGGCAGAGACCAAAGCGCTTAAGGACAATCTAGACTGGAAAAGCAGTCCTAGTCTCTGTGTGAATCTTGTCTCTAGTGAGGACTTGCAAGGTTTTTTCAAGGGATTTTTTTTCCTATGGTCTGAAACTGCGTCATTATAAGCACAGTCAAGGACTATTTCATTAAACACAGAGCATCTCCGTGTGTAAATGTTACTGCTTTTGGGGCTGATTTTGTAAATGTTTCTTTTTAAAAAAAAATCTGCAGGAGAAGTCTCCCAGGCTTTTGCCTGCCATCTTTTCTATTACATCATCACTTCTCCAAATCCCTCCCTCTCTCCCTAACTCCCCCCTGCTCCACCCTGTTCCTATCCTATCCTGTC
This sequence comes from Tenualosa thibaudeaui, assembly GCA_027481765.1. NCBI lineage: Eukaryota > Metazoa > Chordata > Actinopteri > Clupeiformes > Clupeidae > Tenualosa > Tenualosa thibaudeaui. Next base: position 17,400,506 of record JAIFZK010000007.1, read on the forward strand.
CTATCCCAGCTCCTCCACCAACCCATTAGCGCTCTCTGTGAAATTAAATCAGCAGAGCTGAGATAAATATGCACGCGCTCAGGCTGAAAACAGATGCTAGGGCTGCTGCTGCAGTCATGCTGGGCCCAGACTGGCCTCTACTGGGTTGTTGTTATGCAATCATGTGCTTCTCATGCAGCTCCTGCTCCTGCCACTACTGCTGCCTCTGTGTCTGTGGCCGTGTCCCTCACGCATGCTCTGAGCACGACCCAGACAACACAAGCACTGCCAGCACACATTGTCCCTCCTCGACTCACGCTCGTCTGCTTCTTCCGCCAAGCTGAGGTATGGCAGGGGAAAAGGCAATGTGATTGCCAGGAATTTCACGCACACACTGAGCCCTGGGAATTAGTGTCTCTGTGTGTGTGTGTGTGTGTGTGTGTGTGTGTGTGTAATCCATGCACAGTCTATGAGGAGACATCTGGTCAATGATAACAATGACATGAGAGATACTCCGTAGAAAAGAGTATTCATTACAAATGATAGTGTTCTAGCAAGTTCTCAAAAAGTGCTCTGTGAAAGATTGGGAAAGATCTACTCATGACCACATGTTCACTCCATGTGGTCTGGTGCATGAAGTTTATGGAACAAAAATAGGATCTTGAGTTTGGGCTCAGTGGTCTGCTGTTTAGAGTCGGTTATCTGTGATTATGACGGACTTGAGAAAAACAACTATATTGCTGTTAAATATTAGACAATGGACATTAGACACATTGTAAACAGCATACTATCACTGATTAGAGAAGTATACCGATAGTGTTCTTATCAGCATATCAGTATATCAATTAGGAAGGAATGGCAGGTATCCATTAATAAAAAAATCTTTATTACCCTTTTACGGCGCATTGTTTGTGATCCGAGACAAACGCATCCTTGATCCTTTACCAAGTTTGTTAAGTTGAATGATGTTGCTGTTGAATGCAAGGTTATTTATGATATCTACTACTGTAGCTAGCTAGGTCTACCAAACATGACTTTCGCTCCATCTGATAAAGTGGATTACTGCTCCCTTCCCCTTGAAGGCCCCCTTTAACTGACTGTTCCCAGCAAGACCTTAAAACCACACTTCCCAGAGGCCCATTTATTTAGTTATTTTGCTTCCACATACAAAATTAGAAATAGTCACAAATAAGCAAATAGCAACAATAGCAATAGCAAATAGACAAAATGGAGTAGTCTTGTGTCAGGGGTAGACTGAGGCATGCATACAAAATAAGATCCATTTACAGAATGCAGGTGAGGAGATGTTCGAAATCTACTGATGTACTAGTCTGCTTCAAGAAGGCAGAGACTGTGATCTGAACAGATAATTTAATCTTCCCCTATGAGGTTGAGGGTTTCAATTTGGCACCTACGTTCCTTCACTGCACACATTCAGCTTGCTCTCCAGGACATAATCAAATATTGTCCCATGGGCACCGCCTGAAAGCTGTGCGTGTGTCTGTATGTATGTGTGTGTGTGTGTGTGTGTGTGTGTGTGTGTGTGTGGCCGGGGGGTGGTAGTAGTTTGGGTGTGCGCGTGTGCTCTCCCATCCCCACTGCGTGTTTGCACCACAAGGAGAGAAGCTTCAGAAAGTTCTGGTGAATTAAGCAGGAAAAAAGGGTGCATCACAGCCAGTTCTTTCTTTATTACGTAACTTCTGGCGTTCTGGAGAATGAGAAGAATCCTCAGACAATCTTGGACTCAGGCTCCTGAGTCTCCTGTCAAAATGTACATCCAGAGGACTTTAAAAAAGAATGAGTGCAGAAGTATGGAGCTCTGTGAAAAGACCAGTCCAGTCCTCTTCTGCAAGCTTACGTAAGCTGCTAGCCCACCCCTGCCCCCGACCCAAAGCATTATCTAATAAGTGATGCAATGTACCTCGCTATATATAGTCTGACCTCCATCACTGACTTTTCATCTGTATGCACTCCCTGTAGATGTGGTTTCATAAGCACTTTGATGCACACTACCCCTCCAAGTGTGATGGACGTGTCTCTTGGAGAGAGAGAGAAGGAATAGAGTGAGAGTCATTAAAAGAGAGATAGATAGAGAGAGGACAGATGGTAAACAGGTAGGAGATGAAGGGGAAGAATTCTGATGAGAAAGAGGTGGCAGTATTGTCAAGGACAGTGTGAGGGAAGGAGGGAAGGATGGAGAAAGAGAAAGAAAGAAAGAGCGAGAGAGTGTGTGTGTGAGAGAGAGAGAGGGTGTATGTGAAAAAATGTGTGTGTTAGAGAGTGTGTGTATGAGAGAGTGTATGTGAAAGAGTGTGTGAGAGAGATGCTGTAATCCCTATTATGTAACCTCCGCTTCCTCTGCATCTCAGAGCCCAGCATCACACTGCTCTGCATCATCTAATCCCATCCAGACTGCGGAAACATTCACTGACTTTATCAAAACAAACACACAGACACACAGACACACACACACACACACACACACACACACACACACACACACAGTAAACTCATGACTTGTGTCTAGGCTGTAACTAACAACAGAGATTGAAATCTCTCTAATGCCCAAAACCCCTGGCAGGGATGAAAACCAGTGATCAGATTGAGACCACCTTACACCGCTTTGGTCTGCCAACAGACTGACTCCAGGTCAGTCAGCAACAGGAGACTGCTGCTCCTTCAGATCGCCCACTCAGGGAACAGGAGGAGCGTGGGGAGCAGAATGGGGTGATCACAGTTGTTTTACGTAACTGTTCTGGTACATGTGTGAGTGAGTCAAAGTCTAAGGATATGCCTGCATGCGTGTGTGTGTGTTTGTGTGTATGTGTCTGTGCCTTTGTGTGTGTGTGTGTGTGTGTGTGTGTGTGTGTGTGTATGTATGTATGAGCTCAGTTCCCTGGTTATCATGTCTCATCTACATCAAAAGAGCTGGAAAGATCTCCTGAGGCTGGTCTGTCTGTCTGTGTTCTCTCTTTCTTTCCCTGGGCAACCTGGTGTAAACAAACCTTTACATAACATTAAGAAAGAGACAGCAATTTTTCTGTCTTTTTGTTTTGTCTGGACTTTCCTGCATTCATGATCTCCAACCCAGGAGGGGACAAGGGGAATAGGGACGGAACAAAGTCTCTTTTTAGTCTCGTTTTAGTGAACAAACTAGCTGACAAGGGAAATATTCTGCACCTAAGACTTATGCAATGCTATTCATTACCATACAACATGGGTATATGCTTATGTAGCCAGGCTACAGCTACTCATTTTTATTCTCAGATTCATCAGCAGCATTAATCTTAACATTTATTTTCTCACTCAAATGATAATCTCTGAAATTTCCAGTAAGCCTACACATATCTAGCCTCGCATATTCGTGCTAGGCTAACAAGTATCTGCACTCTACCATGATGCTTTGGTGACAAACGTGGGAATGAAATCAAGTTGGCAACATGTTTCATATGGGGCAATATCATCAAATTTTAACTTCTGTTCACTGAAGCACTGCATCGAGGTAATGTATTGGTGTGAATGAAGGAGAGAGGGAGCAAGTGAGAGGGAGAGAGAGAGAGAAAGAAAGAGAGAGAAAGCAAGATAATGAGGAGCAATACAATAAGTCTAAGCCAATATGATGTGCAATGTGGTAATAATGATGTATTTCACCACCGTTTGCACAACCTGGTCAGTAATTACCCTCAACCCAGTTTTTAAATAAATTTAAGTACACAATACACTGTAAACAAAGAGGAGCTAGATCAGATTTCACTGTGTGTGTGTGTGTGTGTGTGTGTGTGTGTGTGTGTGTGTGTGTGTGTGTGTAGAATAGTGAGTGAGTGATGAAGTTGGGCAGAGAGAGTGGGTGGTCGGTGGCAGTAAAGTAAATAATATCCATAGTGGAAAGAGGTACGACTACAGAAACAAGGGGAGAGAAAAGGGATATAGATATGATTTAAGGGCAAACACAGGACACAGCAAAAAATCAGACGAGCAAAATAAAACATTTAAGCACAGCAAACTGAGTTTCGCAATACACCTGCACTAGGAGATATTTTCCAGACTACAGACAGTCAGAGAGACAGACAAATTCCACACCTCTTCTGGTTCATGAGAAGCTCTCTGTGCAGGTCTTGGTGGTTCCTGGAATTCTTGACCGGATTGATGAGTTTCTTAGGCTTGATGAGCTCATCGCAGTCTCCATCCATGTAGTCCGGCTGGGCCATGATGCTATGCACCCTGGGCAGTCCCTCTCTCAGCTCCCCCTGGTCCAGACAGTGATCTGTGGTCAGAGAGAGGGCAACCGTTAGACACAGGTTCTCCGAAAGGAAAACCCACCTCTGTAATTTCACAAGCATTTCTTTTCATAGAATCAATACTAATTTTAAGAAAATGGTCAATATTGTGAGTTAGGACACCAGTGACACACACATACCCACACACGTCTACAAGTTCAGAGAAATCTGAAAGTGGTATAAAATAAAATTATACAGAGGAGATGAAAATGTAGAGTGGGACACCGAGGTCTCATGATGAAAGTCTGACCACATGAACATAAAAGTAAAATATAACAACCAGCCTGAAGCACAAACTATGCCCACTCTAGTCAAAACAACACAAACTTCTTCTTAAACAACAGGAGCTTCCTCCATGACAACAGCAAAGGTCTGACTGTAGATTATGTGAATTCACAATTTAGTTTCCTTCCACATGGCAACATCGGTTTCAAGCAGCCCAGACAATTCAATACAGAGGTCGCAAGATATCAGGCAAAAGGCTATAAAAATCAATCAACAATCAAGGAAGCTATATACTGAATATAGCGCACGTGAGTTGATAACATGTCAAAAAGGTAAAAGCGCTTTTTTGCCTCCCATGTGGTCCTTTGTCTTGTGTTTCCACAACAGAGCAGTCAAACATATTAATTGTCAAATCCGAAGTACAGTCCATAATCTTAGCAGAACTGGAAGGTACGCGATGTACAGAACAGAAAGGGGGAAAAATCTCTGCGATTAAAAAAAGAGAATAAAAATTCATTCCGAAACTCACCTGGCAGGATGGGAAACACGGGGTACCTGAACATCGTAGTCATTTTACTGAGTTTAGATGCGCCAAAACTTTGTGCAAGTAAACACCAAACGCTTGTTCAGCGGGAGGTTCGTAGGCTTTGCTGTGCTACAAAGCGCAGAGCAGTGATGTTTGCTAAGCGCTCTCTGCCTCACAACTCTCTCAGTGCGTAGTGCGCTGCGCAGCTTTCAGAGCTGTGATATTGTTTTATTACCTAACAACCCGCCCCTGACAGAAAAGCGTCGCTGTTAATCTTTTAACAGCTGGTGACCCATCCTGCCTTTTATGGAAAAAGGCACCATATTCCATCGATACCTAGAAGTGCTCCACATTCCTTCTCTGACTCAAAAGAGTGTGTTGCAATCCACATGCAACATATTGAACAACGATGGAATTTAATACATCTACAGATAGATCATTATTGAAGAACAGCTGAATAACAAGGTTACACAGGTTACACAGCCAATTAAAATCGACCAAAACTAGATTTAAATGTTTCCACAAGAGTGAAACGAATTATAGCCCACGTATGCTATAACACGGTGACAAACCTGGAATGCAAGCGATAATTACAAACGTATGGCCTTGTTGAGGATTCACAAATCCTCCACATTTTGTCATCATATAATAAATAAGATTGCTTCAATTGCCTTGTACATACATATAGCTGCAGCACATGTCCACGAGAGGTCGCGCAAAAGTAAGCTCTAGTTTCATCAGAACAGGCAGTGACGCATGACAGCGGTAATTCAATTATTTAATTGAGGGCTGAATCAAGAGGAAAATTCAATTTATTTGTCTCTCGTCGTTTTGTCCTTTCTGATCAACCTTGCTGCTAGGTCTATGGAGAAGTATGGAGAGAGGATATAGCCAAGATATAGTCTACAAAAAACGTTTATCACGACTTCTTTCCGGTTGAACATCTGTGGTCTGACAGTGCCAACTGTGATTTTGAGTGTTTTAATAGAGAAAACAGTGCACTAAAAACACATAATTTGTGTATGGAGTAGACCTAGACAAAACATAAAGCTTCACAACATCAAGACATGTTACCAGAATGACAGACCAAAATTCCCATTATTTGTGTTCACTGTTCAATCATCTGAAAACTTTTTTTTAACAGTTGTAGTCAGGATTCCATAACAACCTGCTTTCAGGGTTCAGTCATACAGCAGGGAAATCATATGGCCAAACACAACAAGATTTCTTCATCTCGATCGTCCATTAGGAATACAAATGGCTTTGAGGCACTATAAAATTTGATAAACACACACACACACACACACACACACACACACACACACACACACACACACACACACACACACACACTATAGAAGAGCAGCTCCGTAGCAACGCAACACAAACTCTGCATGGCACCACGAGTGGCTGCATGCTATTTATTTCTAAAAACTGTGGTTCCTGCTGGGGAAAGCTCCGGCTGTGGAGGTTAGGCTTCCTAACCTACGGCACAGTGCAGCTCTCTAGCAGTAATTACCATCATAGCCACTTGGCTGGAGAACTGAACCACGTGTGAGAGACATTGTGCCCTTATGCTGCATGCACAGACACATGCACACACGCATACGAACACATATATATACACAACTGTGAGAGGCACTTGCAGATGTTGAGCAAGACATTCTGTGCCCACTTCTGAGTCACTGAGAACAATGACTGAGAATCACACATGCTTTTCTCCCAAACTGACTGAATACCAGCAAGTGCACACATTCTTGGGTATGAGTAAAGTGGTGATAACTATGACTCAACAACTCCCACAAACCCAATTTCCAAGTAAACACACAAACACACACACACACATACACTTGTTCTCTCTCTCTCTCTCTCTCTCTCTCCTTCCTCTCTCTCTCTCCCTCTCACACACACATACATGCGCGCATACACACACACACACACACACACACACACACACACTTGTTCTCTCTCTCTCTTTCCTCTCTCTC
>JAIFZK010000007.1:17410000-17412500 GCA_027481765.1 Tenualosa thibaudeaui
CGGGATGTTAAAATACCTCAGTGATACAATTATTCAATTAGAAATGGACCTCAGAGGGTCCCTGTTTTAGAGATGGAAAAAAGAGAGAGTATGCGTGACCAACTGGGAGAATGTGTCAAAGACCCAAAAATGGGGGCGTGAGCCTTTGTTCTGCCTGAACATGTTCCCTTGTCAGAGGGTATAGTGATGGAGAGAGGGAGGGAGAGAGAGAGAGAAAGAGAGAGAGAGAGAGCAAGCGAGCAGCTGGTAGCCTATTGCGCCATCTGACCCTGAGTGTCTTAGTGTGGTTTATACACAGCAGGGAATAAGGTGGGGGATATAAGAGTTTCACATGTGTACACACACACACACACACACACACACACACACAGACATCCGTCACACCCTACTCTGACTCCTCCTCTGCTGTCCTTCAATCTCACTGTCCCTGTGACCATCAAGACACCCCCCCCAAACACACACCCATCCCTGGCCCAGTCTCCATGGCGATCACTCCATTCAGACCTCTGCCAACTCCACCTTCACTTCCTCTTCTAACACCTCTCATCCTCACACACACACACACACACACACACACACACACACACACCACACAGACATCTCACCCCTTCCCCCACCATCCAATAGTCAGAGAGGAGAGAGCCTCTCCCTGAGAGACGTTGGAGCTAGAGTAAAATGCAACTCATCTGCTGGCCCTCTAGGAACCATTTTTAAGGGGGAACGTCACAGGGCACATCAGGACATGTGGGACCCAGATTCCCTGCTTAACTAATCATATCCTTATGATGACATTACAGGAGGACACTGATGAGACCCCAGAGATCAGGAGAAAAAGAGAGATATAGACAGATAGAGATAAAGAGAGAGAGCAAGGGGGGGGGGGGTAGGGAGAGGGGAGAGAGAGGAGGGGTCAGCACAAAGGAGAGGTGAAGAAAAAGAAATGTGAGAGAAAAAAGAAAGAAAGAGCAGGAATATTGGCTTCCTCTCTCAGACTTGATGTGGAAAACCTTGTGGAGAATTACATCCATTTCCTCCAGTGGGGAGCTGAGATATTTTACAATCCACAAGCCCATGCCATTCCCACTGAGGAGAGGAGAGCAGTTCAGACTTACGTCTCACTGTCTGGACACAACAGACCAGGGACAGAGAAGATGAGGCCAGCTGAATTTCTGGGTCAAAAATGTGTGAAATATAATTCAATGTGAACCTACATGTAACTATAAGTAGCCATCCGACAGTGAAACAGGAGAATGTTTTTGCAAAAATGGGGGAGAGGGAGGGAGAGAGAGAGAGAGAGAGAGAGAGAGAGAGAGAGAGAGAGAAAGAGAAAGAAAATAAACAGTCAGTTGGAGTTCACTGTTTTCTCCAGAGGATGTCAGGGTTCAAAATCTACAGCTCTGGCCCACATTTCCACTGTTATTTTACAAAATGTCTCATTTGTTCAGTTTAGTGATACCTCATCTTCACAATGTGCAATTTCCTGTAATTGTTTGCCTTTGCAAAGGGGCTTGAATATTTCTTTCTATCTCAAATAATTTACACAGATATAGCAATAACCAAGTGTAAATTTGTCTAAACATATTTAGTACTTATTACTGTCAACACAGACCTTCTGGGTCCTATTCTATTACTTCTCAATTTTATTACCTAGGATCTACAGTAAAAGTGACTGTAAAAGTTAGTTGTCTTTACCCACAAATCCTTTCCTAATATCAGCCAGTTGCCGTTTCCAAAATGGTGTACTGAAGGTACTATGTACTGCATATGACCTGGGATGCACCATTGCTAGATCTTTTTTGTTGATCTATACTGAAAAACTGTGTGCTACTTTTGCTAAATACTTGCTAATTTTACAAAACAGATCCATCAGTAAATCACTTAATGTGAGTGCACAATTTAGGCAAACAAGCACACATTCTCTTGATACAGAATGACACCTCCCAGCATGTAGTACAGAGCAGTATGACATTTCACCTAGAAGGTAGCTGCAAGTGAATATGGCTGCAGGAGTAATAGCATGCGCACCTCTTTTTGCGGATGATTTAACATGCAACAGAGCCATTGGCAGCGGTGACAGTCAATCAGTATCAATGTCAGTTCTATGAAGTCTGTCTGGTGTGTGCACAAGTCTACATCCATGCTTGTTTATTGGTATTTCCCATTCTTGTCCAGTCAAGTACTTCCACGTGCATTCAGGTACGAAGTCCCAAAACTAAAAAAATCATCGGATTATTTCTAATGAAGAAACAATGTCAGGACTGATCAACATTCGCATGTATGTGTGTGCATGCATGCCACGTTCCCACACACACCCACACACACACACACACACCCCTACACCTACATACGCACAAGCGCGCGCACACACACACACACACACACACACACACACCATCTGTGATAATTCATCTCCACCTGGGTATAGCCCCTGGTGTATGATTTTCTGGTCCAGTGGACACTTTTAACTAGCTGATGGTTCGAACCAGGTCAGAGAACTGGA
>JAIFZK010000007.1:17417500-17515000 GCA_027481765.1 Tenualosa thibaudeaui
ACACACACACACTCAGAAACATATACACATGCAGAAACATACACACACAAACAGCCTACCCTCTCTCCTCCTTTATTGCACACGCATGCGCACACACTCAGGCGTGCACACACTCTGACTAGAGCTCTCCTGAGAGGTGGTAGTATTTCTACCTCCACTCATTTTTCTCCGTCTTTGTTTCAGCTTCTTTGTTTGACCCAGAATCTGTAGTCCATATTACAAAAAACATGTTATACCTGGAGTGCACACCATTGTATGCTGTTTGCATGAATTACCACACAATAGCCTTGTATGTGTATGCTAGCAAATTAAGCATCATTTTCACATAAAGACCATCAGTTACTCTAAGTGTCTGAATATCACTGAAACACATGTAAGATCTTTCCAAACTCTGATCTAGTTAATAGATTTCCCAGATATGCAGAGAGATATTAAACAGTATATTTAATATGGTATATGAATCTGAATCAAGCACATTAAGTTCTGTACAGATGTGTGTGTATGTAGTGGGTGTTTAAGTCCCGAGACATCTCCTACTTGCCATCCCACACACAAGGCACATGGCACCAGTTCCAACGTGTATCAAAACACATCTAGGAAACAAAGAGTGACATCATGAGGCAAAGTCCCGCCTCCCCTCGTATCAACATTGCACGATTGGCTCAGGAAGAGGACCACCACGATACCCGTCTAAATACAATACCTGGCTCATGATGTCACAAAAAACCCTTGTGCAATCAGAATCAAAACATTTACCAGGCATGGTGATTGCAACTGGAGGAGTGGTGTTACATCATGTTCCTGTGGTGTGTCTATACACAGAAAGTAAGGGTACTGATTCTGAAATTTGTCATGTGGCCGGAGGATGAAACATACGCTGAATAGATGAACTGAACAAAAAGACAGTCCAACATGGAGACAGGAAACACTAACACTAGGGGGTTCAGCATCAAAGCCGATAGCGTGAACAAAGAGATCCAAATGTCAGTGTGAACACAGACACAGTAACAGACACAACACACACACACACACACACACACACACACACACACACACACACACACACACACACACACACACACACACACACACACACACACACAAGTTTTGAACATTCATGCTGGGGTAATTTGGAGCAACTGGAATGCACAACCTGTAAGTACAAGTACTCAAACAGCCAGACACACACAAACACACACACACACAAAGAGAAAAGGACAGCGAGATTTCTGCAACATGGACACAATTTAGTCGTGGCTGCAGCTGCTGACTCATGGGAGCATTTGTGCAGAGAGACACAGGAATAAAGCGAGGATTTCGACCAACACTATGTCTATGGGGGCTTACTGCTACACATGCGCACATGCACACACACACACACACACACACTAGCACGACCAACTGACACACATACCTAATCACGGCCTCACTATCTCATGTACAGTCACCAACATCCAGTCTATCAGAAACACACACAAGCAACAGCACAGGAAAGTGAACTGCGATCTTGACAGAACGATCCACCCCTACAGAGAGACTTAGGGAGAGACAGCAAGCGGACCAACTGAGAGAATACTGAACATTCCAAGCCACAGAGACTGTCCGGTGACTCACAAGGAGAATGCATTCACCAAGTCATTCAGAGAATTGTCATCACACTTTACCCAGATGTCTCCGGCACTACCCATGCATGTTATGTCCCTCCCTTCCTAATAAATACCAAGCATAGTTTTTACTTTCTTTTGTACTGAGATAAAACACAACAAATGTAAAGAGAGAAAGGACAAAGTTGTGAGACAAAGTTCTCCTCACACAACCTAGCTTTCGGAGGATGTCTGGCTATTATGGGGTTGTCTGACATACTTGAACTGCTAAGACTTGTTCTGACAGAGTGTCATGACACAAGACTTTTTAGGAATGTTTTAAATGGGAGATGGAGATCAGTCAGCTTGATCAAAACTGTCAGGGGAATCAGACAAAACATGTAAGCTATGGGAATATACAACCTGCAAAGACCAGAGAATAGGGTAAAGAAACACACGTGATGATTGGATACTAAGTTTCTTAACTATTTAGATCTTCAGCAGTCCCTTGACATTGCCTTCGGGAAGTGGAAGGAAAGCTCCAGGGAACTCTGTGTGCGCACTCACACGCATACAAATTCAAGGGGATGGGTTCAAAGATCAAGAAACAGATGTATAGCGTTTGTCAAAATACACTCCAAATCACAAACACATGTGGGCCAGGCCTTCCCCACCCAGCCCCTCTGCCAATCAGACGAGGAAAGACTAACCTCTAACCTCTAAACCACTAACCTCTGTGATTCATCACACATTGCATTACATAATGTGGCAAAACATCTCATTAACTTTGTCACTTTACCTGATTGCAATAAGTTAAGCTGAAGGTTTACAGGGTATTAAGATCTAGACTACTAGTGCTACAGGCCTTCTTTGAAAGCAATCTTCCTGATCTGAGTAATCACCGTGACGATTATCCTACAGCCGTCATCTCTGCTACAGTGTCCACGTGGTAAAGCATGAAAAAGAAATGCTTGGAGTACACAGCACTGGAAAGAAAATAGTTAACAGAGGCCTTAAATTGCCTGTTGGCCAAGCTACCTCATTTCTGTCACCCACAATGAGAGTTCTCCAATGAAAAACGCATCAGCCCCATGTGCTTCGACTTGCTGTGCTGTCACTCGAAACTAAATTTACTACAGACTGTGGGCTCAATCAGACGTCTAGAATACAAAAATCTCTACTCTGGCTAAAACTGACTGTATCGAACTCTGCTAACGTTACTGCTTTGGAAAGACAAAGTGTCGAATGGTAAAAGCAACTCCACGACGAATGGACAACTGTTCCTACGAACAATAACGCAGGCGAGGTATTCATTTGTCTATGGGGGATGTGTGTATCCCATGTTCTACTAATATTTCAAAAGAAGTGGTACGCCACTAACGCCACGCACAATAACGTTACTGGAAATGATCGCTGACGTTATATTAGAAGAAGAAACCACTGCTCCTATTTGTCCTGTTTACTGAGATTCAAGCGTCTCCCGAAGAGCTTGTAGGTTACTTTGTTTTCAGTGGTCGCGTTTACTTAGCTTTGCGACTGAAGCAGAAAGATGCCAAATGACTATCCGAGATTGATTTTACTAGTCACTCGTCCCGCACACGCGCAGGACCGATGAATAGCAACAACCGAGCCTTTCATCATGTCAGTGAAAGAAACACAGACATAAGAGACATACCTCCAAGTTCCCCTTAGATTGTGCGTCTTGGAAGAAAACTTGCTCAGGAGACAAAAAGTAAAAAGGATTTGTTGAACATCTATGAAATTTCCGAGCACTTTTCTTTTAAGGTGTGTCTGTCTATCTGCTTTTTCCCTCTGTTGGAAACAGTTCAGTTACGGGACTCATAGAAAATGTAAATTAATACTAGACGGTGGGGGCTGGCTTATACGACCCAATACTCGATTCACAGAGAAGACTCCTCCCCCTCGTCTTATGTTTATTCATGAAGGGGAGCCCCAAGAATTCACTGGGCGTGGTACATGAAAGAGAGGAGGAGACTGACGCGCGCACTAGGGTAGATGCAATTGTTTGACATTTTTCTCTTTGTGTGCTTTTCGTCATGAAAATATACACAGTGAGTACACAAAGCAGCTTATGTGAGGCTGATGCTGACAGATCACACGACACTGTCTTTGCACATGTACCCCAATACCCCAGAGTGATCATTGTCAACAAGACATTTTTTAGACTTAATCCGTTTACGGATTAATCTGTCGGCCTCCACATAGACTGGAAGGACCATTACATGAACAATGAGGAATTCATGTTTTTGGTAGGCTACTTCAAAGGTATCGGGAGGTATTTGGACCTGGAAAATGCCCCTGGAGACGTTCTGATGAGTTCAGCGGAAGATGTGTCATGTGCGCGAGCAGAGACGCAATTTCCAGTAATCTCTGGCCAGCGCACAGAGGATGCTGTAAAGTTGACTTAAACTCATTGTGCTAATAGTTCAGCAACAACTAGTTAGAATGTTTTTCAAGGGTGTATGTACAAACAATGATTTATACAGCATATATATTTTTACAACTGATCTTAGCTGCAGTTTACAAATGTAAGGAATTGTCTTTATGTGTGAGCTAATGTGTATTTAGCACTGTGCTATTGTGTGTGAATTTATGGAATTTCGAGGAACTTAGTTACATTCCATGGTGTTGCCTCACACTTTTTTTTACCCAGGATGAATCAGGGTGGGGTCTGGGAGATTTTTGCGGTCCAGAGTGAAAATGTGTTACTCCTGAGACTCATTCAGCAGACCTTCTTGCCCATACTGTACTTTGTGTGTGTGTGAGAGAGAGATAGACAAAAAAAAAAATGGGGGTGGGGGGGAGACAACACTGTACACTGACCCCCGTCCCACTCAGCACGCACAGGAAACAGATGTGGGTCGGTGGAAAGAAGAGGAGGGAAGTTCTGATCTGTAGGGGGACAAAACTATGAACCACAGAATTTACAGAAAACAGCCAGAGTTTGTCTGTTCAGGGAGAGAGAGAGAGAAAGAGAGAGAGAGAGAGAAAACAGCAACAGTATTTATATTAGAATAACGAACAAAATACCTTGAATGAATAAAACTTCACTTGACTGTCACTTCTGATATTATCACTATCTGTTATTCAGTAAAATTATCCTCACCCCAAAAGAACCCACTAAATCAAACAAACAAACAAACAAAAAAAAAACACCATGGGTACTCTATATCAATAAATATAGTCATAAACAAGGGAGTAAACACAACATAAACGTAAGAGAGTTTAGTATAGTCTATTTGTCTCAATTTGACTGTACTCCTTCAAAACAGAGAAATAATCTGCCTGCCGTTAGATCAACAGATTATCTTCTGAGCACATCTGTCATAAACATCTGACAACTCAGTGGTTACATCTGTCACAACTTTCCGCTTAAACGGAAGTATGCTGGGAAATCTGTCAGTGACATGCAGGTGACCAAGTGACAGTTTGGTGTGGGTGAGGAAGTGTTAAACCACAAGTGAAGCTACGCTCTGCATGTTTTAATATGTTTCTGTTCCCCTATGTTATGTTTACATAATTTGTTATGAAGTCAATCAACAGTATTCATATGGACATGGTCTGATCTGTACACAATGACATGGATGATATACAACATGTAAGCATTGAGACATGATAAAACAGTATTCTGCTTATTTTTCGGTTCATAAAATCTTGACAGAAGAAGAAGATCAGAAGAAAAAATAACCAGTAGACAAAGAAGAAGTTTATGTGTAACACATATTTGAGTAGACAGACTGTTCAAATGTCTTAATCACCCTTATTGCAAGAGGGTTAACAAGAATGACTTAAACGTGTCTCCACTCAGTGCCTGCAAAATCTCCTCCACACTTTTTTGATCATTGTCATTGAAAACAAGCATGAGTAACTTCTCTCCTGTCAAGTAATGGTCAACATCTTAGTTCAAAATAGTTCAGAAAATAGTTCATTCTTAGAACAGGAAAGGTTTTTGAGAGGTCTGGGTAAATAAAGAAGCTCATTAACCCTGTATACTTAATGTGGCCACATTTGCACACAAAAATAAGGAAAAACACATACAACCTCAACCCTAAATTTAAGTGTGTGTGTGTGTGTGTGTGTGTGTGTGTGAGAGAGATGTAAATTCCAGTGTGGTATGGGGCCTAAACATTAGTGGGCTTTTGACATTTTAGCACCAGATTGGCACCAGAGCACTTCTCTCCAAATCCCTCTCCACTTAACTCCAAATCATGGTCCTGGTCATATCTCTCTTGGCAGTCATGGTGCAATTTCGCAAATGGTAAATAACCCCATGTAAACACACTCTTTCTGTCTCTGACCTACTTGTAAAAGCAGTGGGGAGTATTTTAGTGAAGAGATTAGATCTGAGAGTGAGCGTCAACCCACTCACAGCTGCACTGAGGCTACACTTAAAACTCAAGTCATTACAACAGCCTCAGTCCAACTGGGTTTCAAAAGCCACAGCTGAATCATCTATGTTTCACAATCCGGGTAACTGTACATGCACACTGAGTCTTTGCTCTTTCACTGTTCTTCCAGCATGTCTGTGTGTGTGTGTGTGTTTCGTTAAGTTTCACTTCTATGGAGGTTTGGAGATAACCGTCTCCAGACAGGGATTGAGCCTCTAAGATTGTATGTCCCTAATACCTTCACCTAAGTAACACATGGAGGCGAGGCAGTGAACGGTAGTAGAGTTTGTTGTTTTTAATCTGGACCCCCTCCCTGTATCTGTCCGCCTCTTCGTTATCAGGCCTCTGTTCTCACTCTTTATCTTCATAGGCTCACTAATCACACGCTAGCGCTGCAAGAGTGTACACACACTGATATGCACACACAGAGAGGCACACACACAGGCACATGCAGCTACACAGACACACACACACATACACACACACACTCTCTCTCTCTCACACACACACACACACACACACACACACACACACACACACACACACACACACACACACTTTCCATTGGACTTACTCCAGTTCCTCCTCTTCCCTGCCTCTCTTCCTCTGAGACTCTCAGGGAGGGTGAGATAGCCCCACAAGCTATGATATCATCAGAGGGCTGTGTGTCCTTGCGAGAAAAAGTAATTATATGTGTGTGTGTGTGTGTGTGTGCTGTGGCGTGTGGGGGTGGCCCACTGGCATGTCTGAGTTTGTCTATGCAAATTTCCAACTGTATGTCATGGTTTATTCCTCATGTTACTGGCACTGAATTGAAATGCTATAAGCATGCTCTGTATATTCCAAACAGTGTTTTGATTTGCACTTGGTGAAAGACAATCTCTACTTTATGCCCTAAGAGTCTCCCAGACAGATTTCCAAACTGACCAGGGTGACACCAGCTCACAGTATTGTTATTTTAACCACTAGACACTAGACACTTTAAACACTAGACAATAAAAAGTGGGAGATTATGCAGTAATGAATGACAGATGTTTTTCAACTGAAAACAATCAAAAAAACAAAACAAAACAGTTTTACTGCTATAGGACAGAGTAAGAGAATGTAGTGTCAATGCAGTTTGAGTGTCTTGCAAAGCAGGCTCCTCTCAAAGGTCAGAAATGTGGTTCACTGAATCAGATCTCTGCAGCTGCTGTACAACTCTCTACAAGTCCCTAAGGATGTTTTACATTCATTGCAAATAACAAACAAAGTTCCAGTTTACTGTGGCATCAAATGTAGGCTTTCCCATCAGTGCACAGGAAATCAAATTAGAGTGGGCCATCGCCCAAGAACTCATCATAAGCAGGTGCAAAGAAGAACACTAGCGAAGTGGAAAAACACACTTTATATGACCCAGTCACTGTTTTAATTTGAAATCACCTGCTGCAAACTAGGACTCTATTGATATAGGATATTTTCTTTGCATTCTTTACTTTCTAACTAATTTTGACCTCAAACCTGATCAGACCTTTTCAAACTTAACCTCTGTTAAGAGGTTAGCACTGTACATGCTCTATAGGGATGTGGCCCAAGAACTTTGAACATTAACCCTCCTCTGTTTGGATATTTATTAGCTGAGTTAAGGCTTGGAGTGGTTGGCATCAAAGCAGGACAAAAATTGAAGTCTAAATTCTTTCCATACTCTCACTATCCCTGTGTGACGGAGCTCATGACTTGTGTCACTGATTTAATACAGATCTCAAATGCACATCCAACTGCACGAGCAAGCCATACGCTGCTCCAATATGGACACGATTAATCCCTGACAACTTTGGCAGCAAGAAGTGATCGACGAGAGCCAAGAAATACAAAGAATGACTGGTGAATAGCACATGTTCATGAGAAGGCTCAGCCTCCCTTGTCACTCTGACATGATCTGGGAGAGGAGTCATAACCCACCGCACCCCAGCCCACCGCTCCAACCGGCTCCTTACTAACCTAATCAGGGAGAGAGTTGACTCAGACAGTGGGCTGGTCATTTATATTTAAGTATGTCATGGCTCCCTCAGAATGACCTCTGTGTCTCATGCCTCTGTGTGCTGGCCACATTTAGCCATTCCTTAAAATCATTGAAAGATGGCTAGGCAGCACGACAGATGTCGTGACTGGTATAATGACGTGGACCATGCAGACCTGCTTTCTCCAGTGAGCAAGCTATGACACAAACACTACTCAGAAAGTGTTTTTCAGAAAATGTTACCCAATCTTCATTTGGAAGTTATCTAATATCTCCATGTGAGAGGCTACTTAGTCCAAAGTGTCAAAATAGAATATTCAACTTTGATTAATCAAAAATAAGCTCAAGAGCAATTTTACAAAAACCCAATTAAAACCTTGTATTTAGGCTGGGTATCAAAACGGTCCTTTTGCGTAAATGGAACCCTCTTTGGCAACCACAATTGATCTACAATTGTTTTGTAATATTTGACATTACATACAGGCTTTGTTCTAATTCGCCCATGTGTAAGTGGCTATTTTTAAGTTCAAGATTTCCATATGAAGGAGGGCACAACCATACCTCATCTTCATGATAACTCTTTGGCCATGCACAACCTCTCCTAATTCATGAAAAGCCAACGCAAAATGGTTTTCCATTCTATGTCTCCTTTAATATGAGAACTAGAGTCTGAATCCTTTGATGGAAATTCACTCTGGTTTTACATACACAAATGGCCACCAATATATATGCCTTTGACAAAGCGCATTAAATGAAAGACCTCACTATTTACACAAAGTGGATTGGTCCATCTTCCTCAAAGACGTCCCATCCTTCACTTGTGCCATGCTGTTGTTCTTGCAGTCTCGAAGTTGGCTAACACAGATTTACAGGCCACTGGCATCAGCACGACACTCCAGCACTTAGGCTAATGGGATGTGTATAGTGGATGTTGGTTTGGCTGCTCCATTGCAGTCTAGCGTCAGTGGAAGAGCCAGCCTGAAAGTCTGATCTGAATGATGATTTTTACCCTGGATGAAGTAATCAATGCTAATCAATCACAATTAATGCTGAGCAAACAGGCCTGTGACTGCAGGAAAGGCCAAGCAACAAACTCTGTTTTATTGTGCAGATGTGTTTGTGTCTACATGTGTGTGTGTGTATATGTGTATGTGAGTATTACTGCGTTGCCAAGTGCATCAGTGAACTGTGTTAGGAAGGAAAGTTAAAGGGAAGTAGGCTAGTTCCTCTCCTAAAAATTTGCACACACTATCACTAAAATCACACAAAAACACACACTATCACAGTAATAGGCAAATCAAATGCCCTCTGATGTGAACTTGTTCACATATGAAAAGAAAAATTCAGTTTACCACTGAATGGTATTGTGTATTTTTCAGACGTTTTTCCATAATTTCCTATTGTTTTACTGTAATTATTCTTTTTATTTGGCAAATAATTTTGTTTCTCTTCATAAATCATGTGTTTGGAAAATTTAGTACAGATGACTGAAACAGAAGACAGAAACACAGTTACTGAAAATGTTCTTTGAAATTACTGTATAACTGTATAAGTATATAGCGCATCCTATTAGTTATGATAATTCTGCAGTTTAATTTGTTGATGACATGATTATACTGTTAATAATGTAAAGCCCTTGATAACTCTCATCAATGTTTGTTCTCATCTGTCTATTGTTGTCCAGGACTTTTCTGTATTTACCCCTTTGTCTGTGTGGGTACACCAAATATGCTGAATCAGCAGGATGTCTAGCTTTGTACAGGAAAGACCAGACTTCCAAACCCCAGGATGTCACAAAAAGGAAACCAGAAGAGAAAAATCAAGGTCAGTGTAAGCCATGCAGGAGAATGGATATAATATATTCCCCAACAATGGGTCTGTGTGGGTGTGTACATGTACGATTCTAATTTTGCATTCAACATTTCACTCAGCCTATTTGTAGTGGGCTGTTGTGTTTATATGTTCTGCTGACAACACCCTGATATGGATTTTAAAAGCATTCTGCAAAAACCCATAAATAATTGAGGCGTATAATTGAAGCATCCTGTTGCCTTTCCAGACAAAACTTACCTCAGTGAAAGGAAATCCATGCTTTTTTAGTTTAGGTATAATTTTGTGAACATACTATTTCAACACGAGGGAAGTTCAGAAACACAGAACGAGAATAAATAAATTCAAACGTGAATTTGATGCAAAATGGCACACGTGCATTGTGCACTCTCTCTCTCTCGCACTCACTCACACACACACTGACACACACACACACACACACACACACACACACACACACACACACACACACACACAATCTGTTCATCTGAAGTGTTAGGGATTACTGTCCTTGGCAATGATTGAGATGCTCTCTCGCATAATGGTAATCCTGCCTTTGTGACATCATCACTGAGGGACGACAAATACAGTTTATTAACCCCCTGCCCATTTGTTCATAACAGGATCAGGTCATAACTGATTATCACACATAAAGACAAAAATTCTTCATGAAAAGTCTTCAAAAAGTGGAATGGACAAAAAGTCTTCATGTAAATATCATGTACAGTGGGCACATTTCGCATGTACTGGATCCATTTACAATTGTGCAAAGCATTTACAATTGTGCAAAGCCTTTGTGTGCCATTGCATTGCTAACTGTAGTCTGACTCAGAGGGAGTCTTGTTGGCTTTGCTCCTCACAGACATCCATCTGACCTGACAGCTGGCAGCTGATCCTCCTGAATGAGCCCATCTTTTTACCCTGGAGATGGCATGCCCCCCCCCCTCCAAACGTACTCCCCACCCCAGTCACTGCACAAAAAAGACCCAGGTTTGACATTTCTGTGTGGTCTCCTTCCTCTTTAACAAGGGCTTTAAGGGAACTAGAGGGAGAAGTTAGAGGAAGAAATATAAGCAGAACAAAGGGAGAGATTTAATGTAATTTCCCTCCCCACCCTTATTCCTTTGGCCAAATTGTGTTCGACCTCACGCAGAGTTGTATTTAGCTTTTGGTAACTGTAGGATTTCATATGAGAGACATGCATAAAAATATCATGTTTTCTGTCCGTGGATGTGGATATTTTCCATGAGGAGAGAGTAAGAATTATGTCTTTTTTCCGTTGTGTGTGCATCTGCCTCTGTGTGATGAGTGTGTTCATGTGTGTATGTATGTGTGTGAGTTCGTGTACATGCTGGCTTGTCTGCCAAAACTTTTCCTCTCCAAACCACAATGCGGGGGCCTGTGGAGGAAAAGGAGGAGAGGAAACAGAGACTGTTTTCTGTACCTGATGATAACGGCCCATCTTCTATCGCCCGGTAATCTCTCTCTTCGGTCTGGCCTTCCTGGGGAGGGAATTCCTGATCCAGAAAGTAGGGAGAGGGGCAGAGTATAAGAGTATAAACATAAGATTAGAGAATTGCCATGGCCCAACAAATGAAAAAAGAATGAAGAAGGCCAGGTCAGAAAGACAAAATAGCGAGGTCAGTAGAAAGCAGGTGGCAGTAAATTCTTGAAGGATATTGGCTCTCCAAATTACATCCTTCTAAGCGTGCATGGCATTCAAACTCAAGCCCCCCAAAACCATCAAACATTCTGGGAAATTAGATGAACTACGTTCAGCATTTCTAGAGACATATTTTAGCTTCAGTGAAAAAGTAAATGAAAATGTAGAGGCAGCCGTAGTTTGGAAGTCTTGCTGTTTAACTGAGTTTATTGAGAAGGTGGTGGGAATCTCTTACTTGCATTACGCGTCCTTACTGTACCTTACTTGTGCCTCTGTGTTAAGACACTGTATCTGTGTCATGCATCATTAAGCACACCCTGCTAACAAACAAACAAACAAACACACACACACACACACACACAACACACACAAAACACACACCTTTCCCTATGGTGTGGCAGCTGCCTGACACATATACCTTATGGGGAACTGTAATCATTTTAGCATCCAAGCATTGAACACATGGATGCATGAACACTGCTAAGGGGCTTCTAATGTGTTCCTGTGCCTTCTTCTTCAGCACCTCCATGATACCACTAAGACAGTTCCAAAGCCAAATCCCTGCACAATACCTTCCCCTAAAGCCAGACCCAGTCTGTGGCATGAGCATGTAATCCTCACATTTATCCACTCAACTTGACTCACTCCAATCCGGAAATCTGACTGACAGCAGCCTTGACCCCAGTTCTACCATCTCAGTACCCTCTCAGAGGGGGCATATCCTCAGCATATGAGCACAATGGGACAAGCAAAATATAGCTGCAGCGAGCAGTCATATTAATGTGGTGTGGGTGTGTGTGTGTTTGTTTATTTGTGTGTGTTGTGTATATGTGTGCATGTGTGTTTGTATAGCCTAAGAATAAGAACTCCACAAAAGGATACAATGGGACAGCCTGTGCACATAATTTGGTATAAAAGAACAGATACAACTTAGATGAATTACTCTTCATCAAAAACGTACAATTCTGAATGAAAATTGAATGAATGTATACACACACACACAGGAACGTGTGTCTTCATTCATACAATGTCCAGAGCTTACATAAGGCAAGTGATATCTAATTACAGTAAAGAGGTGACAAACATGAGCTGGCACACACACAAGTGTTGCTGAGTGGAGCCACTTTCCCCCTGGCAGAGAACAGGGTGAGTGACCTTTGGGTGTCCCTCACACCTAACATGACAAAACAGCACCAACACAACATAGATTTGAAGGTTAGCATGCTAATGCTTAAGAATCGTGTGAGTGTGTTAAAGAAGCTGGTTTGCACAAGAAATATAATGCAACTTACCTAATTAATTTGCGATGTAATTTCACTTTAGCCAAAAACCTTGTGTCGGAATTGTCACTTTACTACAACTGTGATTGCACTGACATTGCAATTAAGGTTTTTAGGTCTGAATGCAACCTAATCAAGAGGAGTCCAGGATGCTGGACTGGATCAAGACTTATTTGCCACACGGGCCATTCCTTTGATTTAATTAGCAGCGGAAACACTAACGCGCAGTCAGCACCGTGCATGGACATCTTGTAAAGGACTAGAACAGAGAGCCGTTTCCATGGAGCTGAGCCAGGGGACATAAAACGATGACCTTTACTGCCTTGCTGGCATGTATAAGTCAATGCTCAGATACCCCTAAACACAGGCAGGCACACACACACACACACACTACAATCAACTCCAGCCCATCAATCTCTTGGCTTCCTGTGGAGACCTTAAACACGGATGCCTTCAGGGTCATTGTATGATGCTCACTCTCCATCAGGACTGGAGCTGGGTTGCACATCTCTCCTAGACACTCTAGTCTGCTCTTGGGAAGATTTAAGTATGTCTGGACCATTTCCTTTACAAATCTCACGAAAAACAGTTCAAGTCCGATCTTGCCGATCTCCTCCTGATCCTGCGGCTGGCTAATGTGATGTCTGCACAAGTATAAACAAACATGTCTGATACTACACTGAAGCAGGGGTCCAAGATGGTTCCGCTCAGCAGGCAGTGGGGATTCTGTCAGATAACACTGTTTCTCCATCAGTGGGGGGTTTGTTTGCTTGGCATTCGGCCCACCTGCCTACTGAATACTTCTCCTTACACATTCCCTTACACACCATTTTTTCCTTCTATTTAGTTCTCTCTTTTCTTTTCACACACACACACACACACACACACACAAAGAGCCTCTACAAACTGTAAGCCTGCATTTGCTTGTGGAGTGAAGCGGGGACATTTGGCAAGCAATGATGGTGATCTGACCGCAGATAATGGAATAGAATTGTCTTGGCATTTGAATTCCAATATATTCCCCTGACAACAGTTAGGTGAAGGTGGAACAAACCCATGTACACACAACCAGTCTTTTTCTATTTCACTCACACACACACACACACACACACACACTTTTCCTCTCTCTCTGTGTGTCTGTCTGTCTCACTCTCTGAGTCTGTCTGTCTATCTGTTTTTCTCTCTCTCTGTCTGTCTCTCTCTCTCTCTTTCTCACACACACACACACACACACACACACACACACACACACACACACACATGCACCACAGAGGGTAGTTTACCGCCTTTAATAATACATCATGCCTAGCTTGTCATTAGCTGCCGCTCGTAAACTCTAAGCTGCAGTTTAATTAGCAGGATGTTACACTTTTTGAACACACATGTACTGCAGCCACACACACACACACACACACACACACACACACACACACATGCACACAATCACACACACACACACACACACACACACACACACACACACACAATCACACACACACACACACACACACACACACGACACAGGCACAAATGCACACACATATACACACACAGAGACTTCAGGAAACATGGGCATGTACTGCTATGTGCATCTTAAAAAGGCCTCTGCAAGCTGTTAAAGGCACAGTCTGGCTTTTATGCCTGTCTTCCTGGATATGTCAGTTAGCTGGTGGCAGTCATTACTGTAACTCTGGTCACTGGATAAATAAGGCCTGATGTGTATTTTATGTGTATGTGATGTGTCATTTTTTAATGACACATTCCTATGCACTGGGGTTATTTGTAAGCATGTCAGCCAATAACAGAGTCCTTCATCTGTGGTCTATTTGTTTTAGTTCTTTGACAGTCATCCAACACAGGAATAACCTGTGCATGATTAGGGCTATCTTTATTTAGGGCAAACTTCTGGGTTATTTTATCCAAGGTTATAAAGGAACTCAGTCACATTGTTTTCACATACTCTAATATCAAACACAAACACAGAGCAGTGTTACAATCAAACAAAGAGATGTGGGTGACCAGTGGGTGACCTCAGTCAGATGCTCTGACCTGAAGTCTGAGGGCATACTGTCCTTAGGGGTCAGAGAGTTTATGTAGAACAAGAGCTGGACAAGGGTGCCTCTCTATGAGGGAACCCTGTCTAAGAGACGAAGAGAACTGTAGTAAGATGACACCTTCAGTAGGTCACTGGACTACAGTGGTGTGTGTGTGTATATGGGCTGGGGAGGTGGACATTCCCATTATTTTGTTTAACTATCTAAAACACACACGAAAACATTATTCAATTGACCTCGAGAAGGCATTCAGACAATATCCATTACCATGTAATCCCAGAAAGAAAAAGAGAGAGAAGTGTAGATTAAAGAGCTGGTATACTGTGAGCCTATAATACAGTATCCGTTACATTCAAACATTCCTACTCATGATTAAGGGGAGAGAATAACTTAATTAGAACTACAGATGTTTTCACATATATTGCCTATCATACAACATAATATTTGAAACATATATTTGTGAGTAGACTGATCTAAAAATCCCCTTTCAGTGGTCTGTATAGTTTCAGCAGTTCTATCGTTACCTGTGGGTGTCTGATGATGGAGGGTCGAGGGATCTGTGGGTACTTGATGCTCAGGTCAGGGCTGCCCTCTGGGGCTTCCCAGTCTGAGAGCTCCCTGAGGCTTGGGGAGGACTGGAGGTTGAGCACATCCTCCAGCTCTGGCTCATCACTGCTGGGCTCGGTGCCGTTGGGAGCTTTCGATCGGATTGACACATGGCTGACATGGCATGACACAGGGCTTGAGTCTCTGGGCTCGGCAACCGGCTCCTTGGGTACAGGCTGGGCAGAGATGGGCTGTGGGAGCTCCGCGGGGTCAAACTCAGCATGGCAAGTCTCGCTGTCCGTGTGCGCTGCTGGGTCGGCCGACACATCCGCAGGGCTGCCGAAGCAGTACTGGAGAGAGGAGCACGGCAGGCCATGCATGGCACCGCCGCAGCGAAACCACCGACAAACGACAGCTAATGAACAAACCCAGTTTACAAGCTTAGCCAGGTCCTGTAGAGTTGATATACCCAAGTATGGACTTCAGAAGAAATAAATAACCAAGAAAAATAATTAAGATGCCACCACAGGATAATTAGCCTCCAATGCACATCTCTAAGGCGTGATGGCCCTGCAACAGGGTTCTTAAGTGTCTCCCTCCATTACTCTTTTTGCAAGTGTCTGTAACGTGTTAGACATTCAGATCCAGGTATGCTAATCAGCAACTCTCCTCATTAGGAAAAGTAAGCCTCTCACTGTTTGTTCGCCTCCTCTCCCAGCCTTTGGTAACATGCCTGTATCTCCAGTGTTCTTCCTCTCGGGCTCCTCTCAGTTTCAGTGCAGAACAAATGGTTCTCTTCTTTTTCTCTCTAGAGAACTTTACACAATTGGCAAAGATGTGTCGGACGTGTATCGTCCTCTGCTCAGTACCTCAGCCTCAATGGTTCTGTTTGTGCGGGAACAGCTCATAGCTGCAGAGTGCTCCTGAAAGCTAATGGGTCTCCTTGGGAGTGTGTGTGTGAGTGAGAGAGAGACAAAAAGAGACAGAGAGAGAGAGAGAGAGAGAGAGAGAGAGGGCCTTAAAGGAGAGAGAGTGAGATGAGAAAAAAGGGAGCACTCAGGTGTCTCGTTACATGGACAGGTATTCCTCTTGCCAAGGCTCGGGCACATTGTTGCCACACTGCCATCAGTGAGTGAATTTGCTGGCCATCACGGCTTCGGGTTACGGTTGCCCACGGTAACCGATAGGCCCCTGTGTGAAGCCTGATCATTCGAAAGCACTGGAGGTTATCAGTGCCATCGTCAGGCAGTGAGCAAGTCGCACTTACATAAAACGATCACACCACAAAAATAAATAAATAAATAAATAAATAACACCAGTGATAGTGCATCTTGGATACCTTGCTCTTAAATATTGATATGTTGAAATTCAGGGAGCATTTACCTGCCAATCACTCAGTCGCCTTTGTGTCAGCCTCTGCATATTTTATACTGCATCTGATTGTAAGAAGGGCCACAGAAAGGGCAAAGCAAACAAGTCCTAATTTGAGTCCTTATGTGTGGATACTGGCTGTGTAAAAAAATTAATTAGCTTTGCTATATTATGCATTCACAATATAAAGGTGTGTGAGCAATCAGTGGTAAAAATAGACAGGGCCTAAAATTATCCCCATTATGTTTTGACACCACTGGTCCTGTGATGCATTATAAAACACACGCATTGGACAATTCAGAGGTGATGAAACATTGATGACCCCCTTTGTTAGGGTAGGTAAACAGGGAGGCGGTTTCCAAATAGATGAGGCCCTGGGGCACCATGTGCATACAGGGATATATTGATCCCTATATGGAACATGTGCATATAGAGTTCACAGGACCTAGGCCTACCTGTAGGAGTGCTGGGATCTGTGTGGAATTGTAGGTAATTTGCATCACTCAACAAAATATATACATATAGCTAGGCCTTCTACTGTCCTGAAAG
Source organism: Tenualosa thibaudeaui (assembly GCA_027481765.1). NCBI lineage: Eukaryota > Metazoa > Chordata > Actinopteri > Clupeiformes > Clupeidae > Tenualosa > Tenualosa thibaudeaui. Next base: position 17,434,785 of record JAIFZK010000007.1, read on the forward strand.
AGCATCCCACTCCGTTACGTTAGCCTTTGTAGTCTGGCCAGTAGGTTGAAGTCAAAGAATCGTTTGCTGCCCTCTAGTGACAACAATATGCAGTTTAAAGACTGAATAAAACACTACAAGACAGGGCAAACTAATTTACTTATGGACTCATTAAACACTTTTTCACTTTTTTCTTTGTACACATATTTGTGAAATTACATTTATTTTCAAACTTAAATAAATTGTATAATTAAAAAGAAAACACGGCAAAGGTCTGTACTTTTCTGTTTTTATCGTCAGACAAAAAATCTCGTTCTAATGAACAACCCCTTTAACTACGTAATTTACCTTTAAGGATTGACTAGCAAGCATATTTGCTGTGACCACAGGATGATGATGACCACATAGCTAAATGTCCAAAGCTTGTCATCTAAGTACAGTATTTTAGTGTCATCCATTATAACCATAATTACGTCTTAATATTTATATGGTGAGTGGTGCGCCTTGGAGTTTGTATTAATAATGTTAATATTTTGGTTACACTCATTCATTCCTGTACTGAAGGCTTGCCTTTACCTAAAGCTAAAGTTAGCTCACTCCTAGCTACTAGCCACCTAAGATAAATCACAGTTTCTAGCTACCTAGCCAACTCATGTGATCAGGGCAGGCCGCTTATTACTAGATTACCATTTGTTGACATTTGGCTTTTAACAATAGGCGAATTCGACATTTCTTTAGAGCCGCCTACAGCCAGAAGTGCATTTGGGGTTTGGAAGCGCTGTCGTATTCCCATCTAATTAGTTATTTTTGTTTTCAAACCAAAATGCATTTTAAAAAGTCAGGTAATGTGGAAGCAGCGTGGTTTCTAAAAGGTTTAGCAATTACGGTAAAACAAACAAACCTCAAGCCGAACCTCACTGTTCAGAAATCCCTGAGCAAACTTGTTTTGTCGTTGATGTTGGAGTTGAATGGAGCAATGTTATTCTAAGGTGTTATTCTAAGCACCCTGGAATCATGTTGCCTTACAAGTTGTCTCCATCAATGGTTTAATGTATAAAGATGACAGAAGGTGCCAACCTCTATGATTGTGTTTTAAATTGAGATGTTTGAAAAAATAAAAGGGCCAACAAACGGTCTAAAACCGTGCTCATATCAGCCATGTACAGTTCTTCCTATTATTAGTGTTCCCAAGTTCATCCTGTGGTCTGCTCATAAATACAGTCTATTCTGTAGTGCCATTGTATTACTGCTGCAGACAGCTGCTCCAACAGCACTCATGATCTGTTCTTGTTTCCTTGGTTCTCATACAGAGTCCATAGCGAAGAACAATGTGCGTCAGTTAAAGCCTTCCCCCCTCCCCTTAAGGCAGAGTGAGATTGGGTCTGCCTGGGCTGAGGAATGTGTTTTTCTGGTACGGGGTGAGCACTGCAGGCCCCATGAGTGCAGGAGGCTGGACCAGAGCTCAGAGATTAGCTGGGCCTCATGACCAGGACCTCAGTCCTCTTAGCCCCACGGCCAACATGGACGACTTCACCACCCGCACCTATGGCACTGGCACACTCGACAATCGGCCACTCTTCGGGGAGACCTCTGCCCGGGTGAGGGAGACAGAGATTGGTCTCTAGATAGACAAAGATTTGCCAGAAGAGGAGGGTGAGAAGTATGCATGAATGTGTGTGTTTGCGCATGTATGTGTGGATGGTACAAATGAGAAGATAGAAGGGAACAGAGCAGAATAGAAGGGAGGAAAGCGTGAAAAAGAAGGGATTGCTGTTCAGTGAAGGAAAGAAATGGGCAGATCAAGAATTTGAAACAAAATGGAGAGTAAGTTGGAGAGTGGGTGGTTGTGCCATGGTTGTTAGGTCAGAGTGGTGAATGTGAGTTTGGTATATTCACCTCTAGGGAACATAGGTTACTGGGTAGGAAGTGGAAATAGTGATGGCGTATAAAAGCAGAGGTTGGGCAGGTCTAGTGTTTTTCAAAAGGTGTGGAGGAATGTTACAGCACATGGCAATGATTATTATGTCCGTGTGTTTGTAGGATCGTTTCATTAACATTGCTGTTGGTGGAGTCACGTCACTGGTTGTCATTGTGAGTACATTGCTCTTAGACATTTTCCTCTGCCATGTCCCATATTTTAGCACTTTATGGATACAAGGATTACTACTGGTGGTGTTGAAGGGTTCCTGCACATCTGCACTTTTTCTATGCTGCTAAATACTCTATATTCTACCTCCACCACACTGTGAACCTATCTTGCAACAATCAGTACTCTGTTACAAGTCTACTTATGCCCTGTCTTGTCTGTTCTCTGAAGCACTTTGTGTATATTTATGATGTATGTGCTCTAAATGAAGCCTAGTTGTACTGAATATAGCCTAAGTGCACTACACGTAGCCTGTCTCAAATGTCTTTCTATAAATCTTAAAGGTAGCACCACTTGAATCCATGGTGAATCATTGTTTTGTCTCACTGTATGCAGTGTATATGACCGGAATGACAATAAAAGCTACTTGACTTGACTTGACTTGAAAGTACATGTTCTGTTTGCACATTTCCCAGGTCACCATCATCAGTTCCTTTGTCTTCCCAGCACCGCCTCCCAAAGCCCTCAACATCTTCTTTGGAGTCTGCATAATCATGATCTGTTCTTCAGTGTTAGTTTTGGTAAGGCAGCTGAACTGATCAGTTCTTCTAATGTCACCTGTAGCTCCATCACTGTAATTGCTTAATATAGAATTAGGCCTGTTCAGATCAGTTGTTTGAAAGATCTGGAAGGCACAGTCTTGTCAGCGGAGTATGTGTGTGGGAGTAGATTGAATAAACCACCCTTCTCAAATAACTACTATGAGGCAATAAACTCATATAGTATAGGGGCAGACAGGGTTGACTGGTTGACTTTTTAAATAGGTCTGCAATGTTAAAGCATCTTGTTTTTGACCTCGGTACCAGACGCTGTTTGCCCAGATTCATATTAAAGCATTGTATGTGAATACATGACAATCTTAAATCATATCATTAGTTACAGATGGAGGAAAAATAGTCTTAAGTTATGTTTATATTCCAAGTAGCTAACATTATTATACTTACTGTGACTGTATCCTCTGGGAACAGAAATGCATGTTTTAAGTAGTGTTGTTGAATGAATTGTGGTCTTGATTTTTCTCTCAGCGTGTTTCAAGATTTTGATGTACAATGAAACTGCAAATCAGTTCCTTATATCCACATAACCTGTACAGTCAATTCATTCAGTAGCAAAACAACAACAAAAGGGTTCTTGTGTACAAAAAAAGACTTTTTTATATAACTTGAGCTGAATGTGTGATTTATTCCACAGATATTCTGGTACCGCCAGGGAGACTTGGAACCCAAATTCCGAAATCTCATCTACTATAGTATCTGCTCAATCATCTTGCTGTGCCTCTGTGCCAATTTGTACTTTCACGATGTTGGCAGATGAAAAAACTAAACAAAACAAAAAAACACTGACATTGCCTTAAACCAAATTGCACTGAGAAAAAAATATGTCAATTCTGTAATGGATTTATTTTTCATACTTGGGAGCACAAGCAATCAAGCAGAGACACACTCATATTGTCAAATGTCATGTTAATAATGAGTAAGAAGAGGAGTGATGAATGTATGATGTATCTTTTGGTTGGTTGAAACCTCAGGAGCATGTAGAAGAACTGTTCAAAAGGTTTAGTTTGTTTAGGAACCCATTCCTAGTGTTTCAGAACAGCTACAAACAATTCTCAGTAAACTGTATTAGATAACTGCTGTGACAATCAGTGTGTGGGACCAATGCTGCTAAGAGTAGAAAGTAGAGTGACATTACCTTTAACTTTGTGTATATATAATTTATAAGTTTGTAGTAAGAGCTGTCACAACGAGCAAACATGAATTGTCAGTTGTTTCTTGTAAGACACAGAAAATACAGCAATCTAATGGAAATAAAGGTAACCTATAATTTAACACCCTTGCTTCTATTTAATCATAATTTAATCATTATTGCCCTCTGGTGGTCAAAGAGCGGGATTGATGCGATGGAACTTGAGCTTTGCGCTTAGGACTTAATATTTTTAATACCTCAGACTCCTGTATATAATCCAACAATAGCAAATATTTTTATTTTTTATTGTTTTGATACATCCAGCATACTCAGTGTAAATGTAAATTTAGAGAAATATTACATTTTGACGATCAAATGTATTGCCTGGCTGTAATACGGCTTTATTTCTGAGTCTAGCCTACATTGCATTTCTTTTTCTTCATCGGTCATATTTACGGTAGACAAGTGAAATGTCTGAATGTTTATTATGGTATTTACCAGATAGGCGACACATGAACGTGTCGCGCTTGCCCCGACCACTCTCCAATGACGTCACGCGCGTCTGTCAGCAGCCGGTGGTGGTGCTCTGTTTGGCTTAAACCCTTTCCTAGGCAAACCAAGGGGACAGACGCACCTCGCATTCTGTGATAACTGGGCTACGTTGGATGAAAACATACCGCCATTATATTAAGTCTTTGCATGTGGCGTTAACTTTGCCGTTTTCACACAATGGAGCACCAAAGGACGCAGCGTGCTCAATTTAAAGCGTTTTACATAATCTCTTCGTCCGCTTGGATCCGAAGCGCTCTCATCCTCTGCGCGCTTCCGTCAGTGGCCGTGTCGAAGGACCTACCTCAGTGCAAGGAGGTGAGCGCTAGCACTTGCTACACAGTGACAATGTATTTTTCCCCGAATAACTCAGGAAGCACCTCTTATGAACAAAGAATATTCCAGCCCTCCTTTCCATCTATTTTAACTAAGACCTAAAGTAGCCTGCTAAAGGCATGTGAATGCACGGTCCTGTGACCGAGAACACTAGCTTACTACAATACATGGTAAAGAAACAGTCGATGATTGGTAAACACAATGGCTGGAAGACAGTGAGGTGGCAGGTAAAGCTGAATAAAAATATTTTGGTTCCTTGTAAACAGGCTACGGAATGATGTTCAACTCATAACAACTCCCTTATCGTGGAGTAACCTGCCAAGTTTTTAACATGTTGCCTGCGCGCATTTGGAATAGCGGTCTGTTAAATCGTGAAATAGTTAAATTGTCCATACACGTGAACTTGAAAACAATAAATGTTTCCTTCGTCATCTTTTAGAACCTTTGTAATACACACCCTATAAGAGGATTAGCCTATTATTAATATAGCTGCCAAGCTAATAGGTATTTTAGCAGCCTATGATCATGATGACTAGTCAGGTGCGCGTAAACTGTGGGGTGGGCTGGACAGATAAGGACTGATGGACAACCAAACAGCAAAGTTAGAAGAATGCATCAGTGATTTCAATGGATCTCATCTGCAATTATATACGATGTAATTGTAGATGCCAGTTTCTCGGATCCTTTCGCAGGCCATAGGAAATCCCTCAGTAAAAGTAGTCAGCCTGTTACTATGAGAAATAAGGCTGGCATAATTCAACCTTATCAAATTGAAATCGGTGAGCCCTTGTGTTTTGTTTGTCACTGATATTCTAATGGGTGGAGGTAGCCAGCGGTGATCAAAAATCAACTACTCGGTGTCAGATATGACCTGCTTTACCTTAGTAGTGATAGATAGGCTACATGAGAACATGTTATTCAAATAGTAGTTGGGCCAATGTGTTTTTTTTTTGTTTGTTTAACATTCACTCTGCAGTTAGTAAGTCAGACTCACAGATAACCCTTGGAGTGTCTTTCCTCCTTACCTGATTCAATGGACAGTTCAAGACATTTACAGCATGAAAAATCAAGAACAAGACAATAATATTATACATAACTGCACAACAAGTAATCATGACCTAGGACAGAGCTGGTGTGGTTTCTGGTAAAGCTAATACCAGTATGCCAATTGCTTCTCTTGCAAAGTGACTGAGAAACCATTGTAGGTTACTTGAATAAAACATTCATTTTCACTCTTCCTTTGTATTAGTGACAAGTATAATATTATTGCTTAGTTTAGTGAGATTCAGCACAATAGCTGTCCAAAATAGCTGGCTTGACTTGTCATGCTATGGCAATTACACATGTGTCCTGCACATTCCTTTTGTGAATGGCACAAAGCAAAGGCCATTGTTCCAGTTGCATCTGTGCTGTCTCCATCATCATTGATTTTACAACCTGATCCCCAGGTTTAGCGCTTAAAAACTAAATGGATTCCTTGGTGTCAGATGACCCATTGACATTCACTGGTTGCATGGAGCAAAAGCCAAAGTCAGTAAACCTAAACCACTAAACTAAACAGAAGCTGTTGATCTTATTATTCCACAGTGGCTTTTTGTATATAGTGTGCTGTGCAATCAACAGCTAATGGACATATTTGCCTGTGTGTTTTTTGGAGCTGTTTTTTGTTTCTCTCTGCCTACTCCTCAAACAGAAGAGCCAAGCTAAAAATAGCCTGTTCTAAAACTAATTCTGTAGCATGCACCTCAGTGTAGTGCATTAGGAAAATTAGCATGGAGGAGGAGGGGGTGGAAAGTAAAAAATAAACACGCATTTCCATAAAACATGGCAAACAATTCTTTCATCTTTCTCCCAGGTGTGCAAATCTGGTGTCTGTTTTTTGTGAGCCAAAGATGTCTGCCAGACCAAAATGTCAATTAATCATTGGAAGGTAGTAAAGTACCTTCTATAAAACATGGTGATCAGTGGTTCTTGACCTATGGTATTGATCTAATCTAATCCATGGATCTAATCCATGCTAATGTTGTAATAAGGCATTAACAAATACAGATATTAGATTATTTGCCTGTTCTCCACCTGCCATCTTTGCTATGGTGTCTGCTCTCTCTCTGTTTCAGTAGTAGGTGTATTTTGTGATTGATTTCTACCACGCTGTCACACAAAAATAAAAGCTTAATTGCTCTCCACTGTAAAAAATAGTAAAGTCACAGAATGTTTTGTTAATGACTGCCCAATCAATACAAATTAATTAACTTTTATTTTTCTGACAAAACTCTGACAATTTGGCATAATTTCTGAAAAAATGAACTCTTTCTATTTGGGGCTAATTAGTTGAATAACATCACCAGTAGGAGCAAAGGGCGTGAAAAGAAGAACTGCTTTAATTATGAGGTTATGAGGAATTGTGCTGACGTGCAAACTCCTGCTATTTTCCTGTTAGTGTATGACAACCTGTGTTCCACAGTTTATTAAACTTAGCATGTCTGTGTCTCACTCTGCATTACTTGTCACTTTCAGTGATCAATAAATTAATTAGTGGAGAAGACACACTCATTGATTAATTATAGACACTATTTTTTATATACACATTGCTTGGAGGAAGTTCAATGTGTAGGCTGTTGATTTGTCCTGAAACCTGTGTGACCAGTAGTTTTCACTGGAAGTGGCAGTAATTCTGTTCATTGTTATATGGCTCAACAGTGTGATGTTCTTTGGATCCATCCACCCATCCACCCCTATGCATAGAACAGGAGATGATCTTGACTCAACTTCTCTGAAACACACACAAACTAATGAATGAACCCTGACTTACACCTGTGTGTGTGTGTGTGTGTGTGTGTGTGTGTGTGTGTTTCCAGTAGACATGATGTGAGATGGTTTTGGGCAGTGTAAAGTCCTCCCTGCTCCTCTCAAGCTTGAACTGCACTGCTTGGCGTGCTGGAAGTGTTATCAGTTTCCTGCTGGGTGCAGTTTTTCCTTCCCAATGTCACAGCCAGGCCCTGGAGCTGTGAAAGATGGACTGGCTGACTGTGGAATAATGTGCTAGCTGATTACGCTTTAGCTTCAAATCTGGCTTTAAGATTTATACACTGAGTACTACGGCACCTTTTTTTCATTTATAGCCTCTGAAGTAAACCAGTCCTGAAATAAAATGGGATTAGCATTGTGAATTCATGTTTTAATTGGTCTTTTATGTCACGGTGAGTCACCATTTTAACACATGCAGATGTGATGTTCTGTCGCCACCACATTTGGGCACTTTTGCATGTATGAACACCCAACACCGAAGACTTTTTCCATGGACTTAAAGGGCAGCAATGAATCTCATTTTCCATGGCTGAGCTGGTGGCTGTCGGAGAGCGGAGACATCAGCACACACGCAGCAGCTATCCCAAACTACGTTGATAAGGAGGAGAGATCCAGTTTTATCTCTGTCTCCTCACTGGTTGAACTAAAGCCCCCCTCCATGTGAATGATCAGCCAGGCCACCCCCATAATGTTACACTAAGTACCACACGATTCCCACTTCGTGTGGTTGCCAAACATGTCTGCTGTATTTCACTGGTTAAAGGCAGTTTTTTTAAATCCATTGTCTTTTAAATATCAGTTGATCCAAAAGACGCCATTATTACTTTTGTGTAGGCAGAATTTGCATGACAAGACATTGTGATTGTTTGCCTGGAGCCAATGAAAATTGGCTGTCAGAGCACTGGAGTGGTCCAGGTGGGTTTGACGCACCTGGAGCACTGACAATCACAATCAGTTAAAAGTGTTCCGAGTGACTGAGACTCAGCTCTGGCCTCTGGCTTGAAAAAGGCTCAAGAATCCGAGTGAAGCAGTGGAGGCTCTGCTGAGGATGGAAAAAAAAGAGGGGAGAGGGAGAGATTCTGAGGGGGAGCACATCGGCCACAGACATGCTTGGCAAACTGACCTTCACCAAGGCTGCCACATACAGTGCATGCATGGGTTTACTTATTTGCATAATGATGCGGACACTTAATCTCACGAACACATAAAAACATTGCTCAGTGATCTTTTTCATACAGTGGTCAGTGAAATAGTTGACATTCTTTAAGTGCTTAGATAAGTAAATTGTACCTGAATTTGTATACTTCAGGATTTGTATAGTCATCATAATAGCAGAATTTGCATTTGTTTGGTGGTTACTGAATTGAAATATGCGTCCTAGAAAGGTCACTAAAATAAGGTGATGAGAACTGTTTCAGTGTGAGAGGGAGTCCAGTGAACCCATTTAACTGTAGTCTGTAGAGCCAGCCCCCTTTCCTGTTGTCATGGTGTTGGCATGGCATTAGAATGGCTTTTTGTCTGGAGGGGAAAAGGTGTGGCCTCAGAGATAAACCACGGAGGGACAGATGTGTGACTCAGCTAAAACACACACACATACACTCCTCTCCTGCTTTTACCCTGTGTTTCTCTCTCTCTCACTCTCTCTCTCTCTCTCTCTCTCCCTCCCTCCCTCTCTCTCACACACACACACACATTTGTAGAGTATGGCATATGGCATACTGTGCTAACCCATATAGCCATACTCTGGGCATATCTTTATGTTGTGGTCACTAAGGTTACTATTTGGACCACAGACTGAAGCAGAGATGCAAACACAGATGCTGTGTTGTCCAAACATTGTCCGTCAGCAGGCAGGGGGCTGTTTGAATCACATGCATCACTCAAGACTGAAATAAATGGAGTCAACAAACATCACTGACAAACTGTCTGATGGTGAGGGCAAGAGCTAATAGGGCGAGCTTCTCAATCACATATTTTGCTTGACTTTCTTGGTTCTCTCCCTTTGGATTGTGTGTGTATGTGTGTGTGTGTGTGTGTGTGTGTGTGTGTGTTTGTATATGTGTACATATATGTGTAACCATGTGCTTTTTCTGAGCATGAGTGTGTGCTAATGCCTCATGTGTCCTCTCCTGCAGATGGACTACTACTTTGAGTACACAGAGTGTGACAGCACAGGGTCACGGTGGAGGGTAGCCATCCCACAAACCCAGGGGGAATGCACTGGGCTCCCTGACCCCGTCAGAGGCACAGACTGCAGTAAGTATGTGTGTGTGTGTGTGTGCTCATCAGTATGCACAGTTTTCTTATAAACAAATTCTTAAGAGTTGGGTAAGACACGTAACATGTGAAGGTGAAGGAAAGATGTTTTGTCTATTGTCAAATATTTCCCATGTTTCTCATATGTCAGATACTCTGCCTTGAACACTTACATGTGTGTGAGTATGTGGCTTTTAGGTATCAGTGTAGAATGTACCTTTCTCAGCTTCCTTGTTTCTGCGTGTATCTGTGTGTGTGTGTGTGTGTGTGTGTGTGCACGCCTCGGGCCATGTCCACTAGCAGTATTCTCTTTCCGTGGGTAGTTTCCCTATTGTCTTGTTGTCACCTGCTGGCGCTAATTTGACCTGAGGAATTTTTCCTAGCCCTGCAGGTTGACATTTCAAAGGAGCCGTGAGCACTTTTAACCCCACTGTCCCAGCACTCCCTTCCTCATACTAGCCCCCTTCACACACTCAAAACATCCGGGTCGGGAGGTGAGTGTGTAGTCCTTAGAGAGGCCTATCTCCCTTAGCGCCTGTGGCGCTGTGGATTAGAAGCAGACGCCTGTCACTGCAGAAGGGCTAAACACCCAGGCGTTATCAGGGCAGTAGTACACAGCACTCTGGGCTTTCTCTCAAGGGGCTGCCTTGTGTTGACTTTCAAAAGTCGTTAAAACGCTTGAGTCCTTAAAGCGTTGTGAATTTCAGGCGAGTTGCAGCTAGTGTATTTTTAATAGCAAGGACAAGGCTCTCTAGATACCTAAGATTATACAAGGCTATGCAAGGTTGAGGGAGTTGCACAGGAAAGGCAGAAGCACAATGTCAGATGCATAATGCAAAATTGTGTTATTTTGTTTGTTGTGTTTCCTCATAGCTGAAGATAACATCTCGCTACGCTTATGCTTTTCATTGGAACCCTCAGCGTGAGATTTGTTGCATAACCAGCATAGCTGGTCAAACTGTGTCACAGCGTCCGTGTCATGTCTTCATTCACCGCTGCCAACACAATGCACGCAAATAAAAACTACACTGCGCACAAACAGGCAAACAAATCTACATGACATTTTTAAGCTATTTAAGTAGTGAGTGACGATGGCCTCACCCAGCACTGATAATATAAATAAAACAAATGATCAGGCTACATGTTGTAATGTAACCAATAATGCATGACTGGTCATTGTTATTTAAACATTACGGATACACAATGATTCGCTATTATTTAGACTTTGCATAAGATGCAATGAACATGACTGTTGAAGGGCATTAACTGCTCAAATAGCCATTAGAATGCAATGGGACACAGACGGCAAACACAGGAGAGGACGCTTCTCAACATCCCTATGACCAGGAAGTCCAGATTAGAGGTTTGTTCCCTTGGTTACGGAGATGAGGCTGCCCATTGATTGGCTCTAAGGCCTTTCAGTGGGGCATCTCAAGATGGTTACCATGACAAGTTACCAAGCAATGTTACCATGATATCTCTATCTAGCTTGAACAGGCGGCCGGTCCTTCCCCTCCTCCGCTCCTTGAGTTATTTCACACTCACTCTTTCTCTCTCTGTCTCTTTCTCCTTCTCTTGGCCTCTGTCTTCTTGTCACCATGTGCCAGCCATTCCTGTTTTTAAAGCTTTTTCCGATGTGATTTATGTGGTGGAGTGCATCTCACAGTAACAAGCTTATTTAAATGGCTAATTTATCTGAATTACGCACATGGGGTCCAGTGTTGCACTGTTTATTATTATGAAGTTGTCGTAAGTCCCTGTGCAAGCTGCTGATAAGTGTTAATTGCACACATGCTTGTACAGCTGTATTGTAATGGCGGACACATAAACAATTTCAGAGTTGCAGTCACAGATGCTGTCACTATCATTGCTAGTCTCTGGGGTGTGTTTGACTGTGTGTGTGTCTGTGTGACTGAGTAAGTTGATGTCGTAGATACATTTGACTGTTCTTAAGTGACCAACATGTACAAGCACCTAGTTTATTCATCTGTTTAACAATGTGTTATTGTTATGCTATTTGTCAGAGCCATGCTGTACGCATGAGGATGTGTATGTTGTTTGTTAACGTCAATGTGTGTGTGTGTGTGGGTGTGGTGAAGCAGACATGAGTGTTTATGTGAGGGAGCAGAGGCAGCAGGTGGACTGTGGCCTCAGTGGAAATAAATAAGCCGTTAGCATCAGACATGAGAAAAGAGAGAGAGCAAGCAAAGCAAAGCAAAGCAAAAAAAAAAGAAAAAAAATTCTTGAAGATGAGCGTTAACCTTCAACACATATCACACTGAGATTTATGCCTGTGGTGGTGTGTTCTTGAAAACAAACAGAAATGCAAATCTATATTTGATTCAAATTGATTCAAATAACGTAATGTATCAGATAATTAAAACTCCTGCAGTTTTAATTGCCATGGTTATTACATAAAACAAATGAATGTTAATTGCATTAATACAAATAGGATTTTTTTGCTCTTACATTGAATTGTCTCTAGGCTATATGACAATCTCTGAGACATGTTTCATGAATACAGTTGCCTTGCCATTTCATACCTAATGAACCCAGTAAACTGCTAATTCTTTACCTCAGGGGTGAAACTGTCTTAAAGGAAACCAGATGAAAACCAGTTGCACAATAATTTGCTTTCATTTGATCACAGAAACAGTTAGCCAGTTAGCCTACATGTATACAGTGCTTTTCAAGACACCTCATTAACCATTATGGCTATGGGGGCAGATTGAATGAGCCAGGCAGGCCTACTGCTGTCCTGTCCTTTGCTTGTTGATATGAGCCTGATATTGCCCCAAAAATGGCAACTCATCTGCCCTCTCCTCCTCTCCTCTCTTTCCCAGCCTTTACATGTGATCCAGGGGAGTTTCTGGAAATGTCAGCGCAGGAGTGCACTCAGTGCGCCGCTGGGACCTACTCCCTCGGCAGCGGCGTCCGCATCGATGAGTTTGACGACATCCCCACTGGCTTCACGAGCGTGGCCACCTACCTGGACAACGGGAACCATGCAGAGGATGAGCTCACCTGTAACAGGTGAGTGACAGGAAGGCAAATAGAACATCTACTGAAGCACTCCTTTCACAGTGCATGAAAATAGCTGTTAATAGTGAAAGCTAATTTTTGCAGAACTAAAAAGAATGGCATTAACTGAATGTGTAAACACAATGTTTCAGGGCAAATAACATAGAAAGTAGAATAGAGGTTAACAGTAGAAACTATAACAGTGATAAGAAGTAAATAGAATGAATGGAACAGTGAAAGAGTAAACGTAGCAGTGAGAGGTGACAGAGGGGGGATAAAGGAGAGGCAGAGTAGAGCAGGGTAGTGTTTGGAGTGGATTATGACCTGTTAGGTAACAAGATGGATGAGATGAAGATCTTTTAGTTTGGTCTCTAAGGGACACTGATCCGTGTGTAGGCTGGTTGCGTTAACCTCCGACCTTTGATCTCCTTGCACATGCGGCCATCTGCTTTGCAGTGTACACAGGAAGTCAGACGTTCTCATTAATTCCTATCTCTATCTCACAAACACACACACACACACACACACACACACACACACACACACACACACACACACACACACAGCACAAACACACTTGACAAAATATGCTAAAAATAATAGACAACGATAGATAAGGATCTTAAAAATGCCGACTGGTCTGTCAGCTTGGTGTGTAATTTGAGAATGTTGCTATTGCTAACTGAGAGGTAATTCAAGCCTCTTAATCCAGACTGAAAAGCATAGTTTGCTGAATTTGTACAAAGAGTGCAGACTTCAGACTCAGGTTCAGTTAGTGCTCTGTGTGATGCCTGACAAACACACTGAATAATCAACAAACAATAGTCTCAGAAAACTGAAAAAAACACAAGCATTTTAAAAGTTGTAAGTAAATCATATTTGAATTGAGAAATCACAGTGATGTTGCAATGAGAGCCTGCAAAAAAAGCTTAGGGAATTCAAATGTAAGAAAGGCGGGGGGACGAAGCAAAGCTCCCTGTTGAGAACAAATTATATGTCCCGTCATGCTCAGCCCTGGAGAGAGACAGACAGAGAAAGAGAGAGTGGGAGAGAGACAGATAGAGAAAGAGAGAATGGGAGAGAGAGAGGTAGAGAAAGAGAGAGTGGGAGAGAGACAGATAGAGAAAGAGAGAGTGGGAGAGAGAGAGAGGGATGGGAGGCTTTGGTGTGGGTCCCACCCCCTGCTGTGTCCCCTGCGCCTGATCTGGTTCCAGCATCACTTCAAACTGGGCCAGCTCAGCTAAAGAAAGCCTCACCATGGCAGCCTGCTCTGGCTGAGTTCAGTAGGGAGACAAGTCTGGACAGAGGCAACTACAAAAAGGATGCATAAGACATCATCACTTGTTATTGCAGTCTCTCCTTAGAACAGTCCAAGAGAATTTTAGTGTTGAAACTAAAGTCTCGTAATAGTCATCACATACTATGAGTGCTGGTTATGCTGTTTGCATGATATATGACTTCACATGATACATTATGCAGCCATCTTGCACCTCCGAATTACAAATTCAGTTTACCTGTTTCTGTCGGAGATTTTATGTTTTGATTATGCATGTTCTCCTCAGCTCCTCCTGGGTTGCCCAGGGCAACTATCTGGAGTCCAACAGGGACGAGTGCACCGTGTCTCTGATCTATGCTGTGCACCTGAAGAAGCAGGGCTCCATCACCTTTGAGTACCAGTATGTGGACAAGAACATCTTCTTTGAGTTCTTTGTGAGTCTCTTCAGATTTTTAAACATGGCTACGTTGTTGATCATTCATTTATAATGGAAATGTAAATATGTAAATATTGACTACCATGACCTGGATGAATGAAAATCTCCACAGACGAATGTAAATACAGTATTCTTCTTCTCTTCTCTTCTCTTCTCTTCTCTCTGTGGTTTCCTCATGTATCAAAGCAACATGAATACATCTGTTTGAAAAAAGGCTTCTTTATGAGGCTCTCAGCTGATGTAAAATGGATGCCATTTAACTAGATTAATTCAGTAGAGTGCTGAATATCAAACAAACCTGTCATACTGATTAATGATTGGTGACTATGTTCGGGAACTGATGTGGCCTGTTGCATAAGCCAGTAAGTTGTGTGATGTGCATGTTATGCAGTTGTATAAGTTGTGGCATTGCAATTGTTTGAAGTGTGTTTTTGACTTTTTCTGTGTAGATTCAGAATGACCAGTGCCAAGAAATGGATCAGACGTCGGATAAGAAATGGCTCAAAATGACCGGTAATGGAGAGTGGGGAACACATACAGTAAGTGCATTTGAATAATGTACAGACATTAACAAAGAATCGTCACCAAACAAGTGCAACAGTTATGCAGGTACACACATTCATACATAATAACTACAAACACACCCCCCCCACACACACACACACAAGCACAGATCTACAAATGCATACAGGAAGACAGGTCACACCAGTGATCCAGTGATCCTCCCTTTAGATTAGTGCAGATTAACAGTGAATTACTGCATGATGAGGAGATACCTTTGGAATGCACTTGCATTGCTATTGTGGTCTCTGGCCTTGTACACATATATCACCTTAGCCAAGAGGAACCTTTTGGCCATTGACCTCACATCTGGGACGTCCCCCTCCTCTTGGAGCTCTGTCTGGTTGAGGGTGAGTGGAGCTGACATGATTGAGAACCAGTGTGTTCCCTGAATGTGCATCTGTGTTTTGTGTTTGCGTGTTGTGCCCATGTGACAGGTAAACCTTAAATCAGGCGCCAATGTCCTCTACTGGAGAACCACAGGCATCATGGTGGGCGCCAAGGTGGTGAAGCCTGTTTTGCTGAAGAATATTCAGATTGAAGGTAAGACAACAACTGCAAGGGAGAATACTATGAAGTGAAATCATTAGCCTGCATTAGCCATTAACAGTATATCTTTGATTTCATAGTTTTTTGGTAACACTAAAGCAGTATTAAGGTAAATTTTTTGGTTAATTGATTGTCTTTTAATTTTATTTGGAAGGCCATGTGGCCAACACATCTGTTTTTAAGTCTAGTCTATAAGTCTAATCTTGTCTGCATCAGACCCCCTCTTCACTGTCTAAGCCTGTTGGACTAAGGTGCTCTCCTCATCCCCTGTCTTTTTCTTTTGTTTGTTTTGTGTCTTGGTTCTCTGGTGTTGTCTTTCGTGGATAAAACACTCTCTCCATCCTTGTGTTCCTCAGGTGTGGCCTACACGTCAGAGTGTTTCCCGTGTAAGCCAGGCTTGTTCAGCCACATGCCTGGCTCATCCTCCTGCGAGGCCTGCCCCAGAAACACATACTCAGGCCGTGGGGCCAGCTCCTGCACTCCCTGCAACCAGGACACACACTACTCCTGTAGGCAAACCTGCTCATACATGCACACACACACACTCTCTCTCTCTCACACACACACACACACACACACACACACACACACACACACACAGACAAATACACACACACACTTACATACACTTACACACACACACAGACAAATACACACACACACTCTCTCTCTCTCTCTCTCTCTCTCACACACACACACACACACAGAGACACACACACAGACAAACTCTCTCTGTTCTAAATCTCAGAATTGTATTAATTTAGTGAAAGACTCAGATACAAGATAAACAAATACACAAGCACACACTGTGCTTTATGGGAATTGATAATATGAGTACATAATTGCATGGTAGCATTCTTGTGCTTATTTAGTTTGGATTACTGTTTACTGACACATATAATTGCTCACTCACTCACTCATTCACACACACACACACACACCACATACTCTCTCTCTCTCATACACAAATACACACACACACACACACACACACACACTCCACACTGTCCAGCTTCCTAGTCTAGTCTATTTAGTGTCTACTTACTTATCTGCGCGCGCACACACACACACACAGACCACATACTCTCTCTCATACACAAACACACACACACACAGACCACATACTCTCTCTCATACACAAACACACACACACACACACACACACAGACCACATACTCTCTCTCATACACAAACACACACACACACATACACACACCGTCCAGCTTTCTAGGCTAGTCTATTTAGTGTCTACTTACTCTGTTCCCCATGGAAAGGCAGGCGTAGCATTCTGCCGAGATTGAAGCGGGTGCAGTTGTGCTGGATTGGGGTTATTTTGGGTAATATCCTCATCTGTGTATAATTGGTTGTGTTGTGGCGTTTGAGGCTTTTGGCAGAGGGCTCCTTTCTGCACTGTGGCTGTGCAGCACTGCAGCATTCTGCTGCTGTATTGGAGAGGAGTGAAAGCAGATTGGACTCGCTCTGGTCTACTTAACTAAACATCAGCATAGACTCCCTCTGCCCAGCTCCACTTGTCTTATCTCAACTCACTCCCCTCTCACTCTCTCCCATACACACGCACACACACAGACACACACACTCAGACACACACACACACACAGCAGACACACACACAGACACACACAGCAGACACACACACAGACACACACACACACACACACACACACACACACACACACACACACACACACACACACACACACACAGAGTCTCTGCTATTTTAGTTGTGTACAAACAATAGGCTGCCCTTTAGAAAGTAAACCTTTGAAGATGATGATGACTCATGCTGTGAGGCAAAAGAATCAGGAATTAATGGATGGTATTTGTGTCTGTGTATGTGTGTGTGTGTGTGTCTGTGTGTGTGTGTCTGTGTGTGTGTTTCTGTGTGTGTTTATTTTCAGCGGAGGGCTCTGCGGTGTGTAAGGCCAAGCCTCCCTGCTCAAAGAAGGACTACTTTCAGATTCACACTCCATGTGACAGTGAAGGCAAGGTGTGTTAGAACTCTTCATTTGTCAACTCCACACTCCTAACCATTACAGTGTCATTACAGTTTAATACTGCAGTTCTGTACTACATCACTGAGTATTATAACGTTGACTCAATCCATAGCATCAGAAATATTCCAACCAACATGAATAGCCACGCACTCTCATGTAAAAGCCTGTTAATGTGTTGTTGTTTTGAAATGTGACTAAAAGTGTTTACCTGGCTCATATCCCCCATATTTCCTGTCAGGTCCTCGAGGGTGTTTTTTTCACGGTGCTGTGCTGTGTTGTTGTGAATGGCCTTGTTTTCTAGACGCAAATCATCTATAAGTGGATCGAGCCCAAGATCTGTCTGGATGATGTGAAGGGTGCGGTGACGCTGCCCCCTTCTGGTGAACGCAAGCCCTGCCCGCCTTGCAACCCCGGTTTCTATAACAACGACACAGCCACCTGCTCGCCATGCCCGCAGGGGACGTATTCCGAAGGGAGCAAAGGTCACTTCCAGCGAGCCTTCAACTCATTTAGCTGTCGTGTTTGGCAGTTTTTGTTTGTTCACATTTATGTTGTCTCACTGCTATCACCTGCTCACATAAAATACAGTTTCATATTAAAACATGATTAGCTTTTCTTCTGAACTGCATGTTTCAAACATTTAATGTTGAAATGCCTTCTATTCTGTATGTAATCAGCAACTAAATTTATAAAGTGAGCACTTGAATTACCCCTTGAGTTACCCCACCTGTACAACCTGTACTTTACACACCAACACACCAACAAAGTCACTGATGCCAGAAGTAAATTCCCAATTATCAAAATTGTTTGTGTTTTGGCCTTCTTCTAACCAGTGCTCAATAAATCCGTTCTTTGGTTTCAATTTGCCTCGTTCTCCTCCTTTGCCCGCAGAGTGCCAGCCGTGCCCAGCTGGCACGGAGCCTGTTCTGGGCTACGAGTACAAGTGGTGGAACGTGCTGCCCGCCAACATGAAGACCTCCTGCTTCAACGTGGGCAACAACAAGTGTGACGGCATGAACGGTGAGAGGAGCGCAGTGGCACAATGCAGAAGCTAGAGGGTGCTGTTGACTCACAGATGCCACTCGTGAGGGATGGGCAGTGCAACAGGGATAGATGCACTGCAGGCGTGATGGGAACACATGTAGCATACAGAACTGCCAGGATGCATAGCTGCTCTGCCATCAAAGAGGAACTGACAAGACAGATAGGTAGATGGATAGATCGATAGATAGATAGATAGTTTGCAGGACAGTACATTTAAGTGAGTGTGATGGGATCTTGTGACAGAGGGTAAACAATTGAGCATTTGAGTCTGGTGTCAGTGGATATTCGGATAGTTGTCCTCCGTATAGTGTGTGTGTGTGTGTGTGTGTGTGTGTGTTTCTGTTATAATGTGCAATTCATAGCCTTCTTTATTTGGAATAGTAAAAAGAAAGAGATGATAACCTTAGAGGACCATGATGAGTCTTTAGGAGGATGGATGTTAAGACACTCACTCTCTCTCTTGAACACCTACACACACAGACAGAAATAAACAAAAATGCAGGGCTGATCAGCATAGACTTTTGTGTTTATTTATGTGTTTCTCTCTCTCTTCCTCTCTTCCTGTCTCTCAGGCTGGGAGGTAGCAGGGGACCACATTCGCAGTGGAACGGGCGGCTCTGATAATGACTACCTCATTCTTAACCTGCGTGTCCCTGGCTTCAAGTGAGTCCAGTCCGCCTCCGAGTACCTCGCTCTGGCATTCTGGGAAATTAACCGTGGAGCCCTGGAGCATTCTGGAATGTTCCGTGCCCAATTTCCTCTCTCTCTACCACCAAAAAAAAAAAAAATTGTACATCAGCATGTCTTGGAGTTTCACACTCCTGTGAGACGTGTACCACCGCAGGGTCTGACACGGGCCTTGACATTTTCTGGTGGTGGCATGCCTGTGAAACGCCATAATTGCCCACATCTCAAACGTTTGCACCCCCACAGCCGATGAGATCCGTGCCTGTGGCCCTGAGAGATTAATGGTGGCATTTAAACACTAAAATGTATTTCAGATAGAGCATTTTATTCTGACAGTCCATTAACATGGGCACAAACTATGAGCATACATTCGCCTGTGTATTCATATTCATTCAATTGTGTATGAAGTAGGTGAGTGATTGAGTGTATAGTTGTAAAATGATGTGTCACTGAGGCACACTGGTAATGTGTGGTTTACCTGGTCGGTATGTTTCGAGTTGCCAACTTATAGTTTGAATATATGAAGGATGCAGATCTTGATGATGCTAGTATACTCACTTATATCTCTATTCACTTAGATGTATGACAGCTCCTGCCATTGTTTTTCATGTTGACATCTTGAATGTGCCACTTCTTTGTGCCTAATGTGAGTGATGAGTGTGTCCGATCCTCCTTGGTGGTCACGCTGTGGTCATCTAATCTCCTCTGATCTGCCCCATCTCCCCTCAGGCTGCCCACATCAGTCATCGGCAGCACGGGCAACGAGTTTGGCCGGATCACCTTCGTCTTTGAGACCATCTGTTCGGCAGACTGCGAGCTCTACTTCATGATGGTGAGGGAGTGCTTGAGCATGGGAAAATGCCAGAGTGTTTGTGTGTGCCCGGGTGCATGTGCTCTTGTGTGTGCGTGTGTGTGTTTGTTTGTTTGTGTGTGTGTGTGGCTGTGTCTGTGTGTGTGTGTGTGTGCATGGGTGCATGTGCTTATGTGTGTGATGTTTGTGTGTGTGTGTGTGTGTGTGCATGGGTGCATGTGTATATGTGTGTGTTTGTTTGTGTGTGTGTGTGTGGGCGTGTCTGTGTGTGTGAGTGTGCAATCATGTGTGTGTGTGTGTGTTTGGAGCCACTCTATCACACACAATTCATTACTCTTAGGAAGACGATAAAGCACACACCATAAATATTGTGTTAGTGGTTTTGCTCTATCTATTATCTTAACTACTCCGGCTGTGAATTCTAATACAATACTGTTTTGATCATCATGCTTCACTCGAGAACAAAAGCGCTAATACTTATGTGCTTTTGACTGATTAATTAACTGGATTGATTGCAGCATCAGCAACGATGATGATATAGTATTTAGCCTTTGACTTTGTCAGGATTTCTCTGCGTGTTTTCATTTCGGCAGAGCGATCGATAAAAGCTAAGTCATTACGTGAGTTGTATAGAGTGCGATAGCACTAAAACAGATTGTGCTCTTGTGTAGGATGTAAACAGAAAGAGCACTAACGTGGTGGAATCCTGGGAAGGCAGCAAGGACAAACAGTCCTACACACACATCATGACCATGAATGCCTCCGTGTCCTACACTTGGGCTTTCCAAAGAACCAATCAAGCCACTGATGTGAGTACACAATGTAGATAATGGTGCACACACACACACACACACACACAGACACACGCACACATGCACACACACACACATACACACTCACACACAGATACACACACACAGACACACACACACAGACACACGCACGCATGCACACACACACATATATACACACACACACAGCAACTAAAGCATACTGCAACACCAGCATTCAGTAAAATATCTTCCATTGATGCTTTATGTTGTTTTTTCAATGCATATTATTATGACAGGTGCCCTGATGCATGAATCATTGAAGTACTTCCCTTCTAATCCCCTGTGCCCCCCCATCAGGTGCGGCAGTATGTCAACGACATTGTGAAGATCTACTCCATTACGGTGACCAACGCGCTGGACGGCGTCTCGTCTTCGTGCCGCGCCTGCGCCCTAGTATCCCAGCAGTCGCGCTCTTCTTGCGTACCCTGTCCCGTCGGCCACTACATCGACAAGGACACCAACCGCTGCCAGGAGTGCCCGCCAAACACCTACCTCACTGGGCACCAGATCTATGGCCGAGAGGCCTGTCTGCCCTGTGGGCCCGGCAGCAAAAGCAACAAGGTGCAGACGCAATCTTTTCATTTACCATTTTTGAATTTCCTATGGGATAAATTAAGTATCTGTCTCTCTATCAATCTATTTATCTATCAATCTATTTATCTGTCTGTCTATCTGTCTCTCCATCTGTCAGTCTATCTGTCTGTCTATGTATCTATCTATCATCTGTCTTTTCAAGTCTCACTCTTTTTCTGAGTGAGTGAAACTTGTTTTGTTTCACTTAAGCTTTCCTCTGTCTCTGATGGAGTCCTTTTCTCCACTGGGACACTTATATCTGAACATAAGCTGACTGATTGTGCCCAGAGGCAGCAGACATTAGTCACTGTTGGAGCACAAAGAACAGCTGAGGAAGGAGGTTCAAACTAGTTTAGTGCTGCATGGACAGAGGCAGACGTCCACCCTGCCTTGCTCAGACATGATGGCATCAGTCTGGATGAGCAGCGCTGCCTAACCCCCCTCCCTTCCCCCCAAACCGCCTCCTTAAGTTCCTCTGTCTGCCTGAATCTGTCTCGCTGACCTCCTGCATAGAATGTGCACATTGTGTGTTTGTGTGTGCAAATGTGTGCTGTTTGTGTGTAAGTGTGTGTGTTTGTGTCTATGTGTTAGATTTAGAATGCATATTAGTTTGTGTGTATGTGTGTGTGTGTCTGTATCTGTGTGTGTGTGTGTGTGTGTGTGTGTCTCTGGAGCAATGGGCTCCCTAGGTTTCTTTGCTTTGTTGGCACCAGACAGAGAAAGGTTGGGCTCCCCCGCAGAGTTGGGTTCCGTTCAGGATTGACTCCTGTTAGGGCGAGAGACAGTGTCGCCACAGGCCTGTCCCAGGCAGAATTCAGACAGGAAAAATGCTGTCTGGCGACATTTTGTAACTCTCAGGGAGCCTCTGACATAGAAATAATGCTTCTGTAAGCTGTGTTTTGAAAAATAAGATATTGGAAAGTGTTTGTGTCTATTAATTATTTTAAAATTTATCTGCTGTGTGTGTGTGTGTGTATTTGTGTGTATGTGTGTGTGTGTGTGTATGTGTGTGTGTGTGTGTGTGTGTTGTGTGTGTGTGTGTTACAGGAGCACACCATGTGTTACAGTGACTGCTCATTCTCGCACGTGGAGCAAAATAAAACGTTTGTGTTTGACTTCAGTGCTCTGAGCACAGTAGGTTCCATCATGAATGGACCCAGCTTCACCTCCAAAGGAACAAAGTACTTCCACCAGTTCAATATCAGTCTCTGTGGACCTGAGGTATACAAGCACCAATACTGTATATTTACTCAGAAACACACACACACATACACACACACACACACACACACACACACACACACACACACACACATACACACACACACACACACACACACATACTCACACATACACACACATACACACACACACACACACGCACAGGGTGGATGAAGTACACAGTTCCTATACTTGTGAAAGTATAGATGTTCCTGGTCAAATATTATTCCACTACAAGTGAACGTAGCCAAGTCAGATTTTTACTCAAGTCAAAGTATGAAGGTAATTGTTTCAAAGAATACTTAAATATTCAAAGTACAAGTGTCTTTCTTTTGATTTGTTGTAACCCAATGTTTATTTTTGTATAAAATGGAGGCCTTGGCTTGAACTTGGCCTGTCCTTTAGCTTTTTATACCCAACATCAACAGTTTTTGCATTTTCACACGCCTGATTTCATAATTTTGCTACTGAGGAACTATGCAATATTTTACTTTGTGTGGCCTAATGTCTCTATTGCCATTTGAATAGTGAATACATTCTAGAATGACTCACTGTTTGCACCAGTATGCCAACTCAGTATGGAGGATTCAGATTTGTAACTTTGCTGTAGGTGCCCTGGACCCAGTTTTTAAAAACAGTTTAATCTGGATCAAAGTAATCCGGATTCGCAAATCACATTTTGCTATCTGTGATCAGGGCCCAGTTGTTAAAAAGTGATCTAGGATTACATATAGCAGACTATTGGATTTCCAAATTTGGATCACTTTGATAAAACAATTTTGAACTGGGCCCTGCTGACATAAAAACTCATGCATGACCCGTTTTACAGACAAACTTTTTGCTAATTCCTCCACATGTGTATTTGCATCAATATGATCTGTTATTTCTGCTAAATCACTTAGCTCTGCATATGCAGCCAGTCACATTTCATGGTCACATTTCAAATGTAGTGTCGTCAAAAGTACTGTATTTGTCTTCAATTTTTTTTTGTGAAGGGAAGTATCCAAAAATATTAATACTGAAGTAGAGTACAGATACTTGAAAAATATACTTCAGCACACTACTTGAGTAAATTTACTTAGTTACTGTCTGCCTCTACACACAC
Source organism: Tenualosa thibaudeaui (assembly GCA_027481765.1). Lineage (NCBI taxonomy): Eukaryota > Metazoa > Chordata > Actinopteri > Clupeiformes > Clupeidae > Tenualosa > Tenualosa thibaudeaui. The sequence continues at coordinate 17,458,677 of JAIFZK010000007.1, forward strand.
ACACACACACACACACACACACACACACACACACACATTGACACAAGAATATCCCATTGTGTATGTACAATACTGATTTGATTAAATGACTGAACTACTGTTGGCAGAATTCATGCTCATTTCACATTCGTTATTCTCTCTGCTTCAGGGCCAGAGGACTGCCATCTGCACAGATAATGTCACTGATATGTCCAACAAGGAGTCCCAGAGTGGGGAGGCCGCAGAACTGGCCAATGCGGTTGAGTCGTTCATCTGTCAATCAACTATTATCCCGGCAGATGGACGGGGCTTTAGGACAGCACTCTCCTCTCAGTCCATCAGCCTTGCTGACATCTTTTTAGGTGCGCCAAGTGTCATTGAACAGTATATCACAACACTGTCACAAAAAGGGGTGGTTAAAGGGTCGTTCACACCAAAAATGACTACAACAACAAATAAATATCACTCTAATTGATATGATTGACAGCGGCAACTCCACAAACTATAACAACAACGTCATATGCAACAACATTGTTGAGATCATTTTCAGAGCAATCAGAAGCCATGGAATTTGAGACATTAGTTCATTCACATGAGGACAGAATTACGTTATTGTTGGTCAGTGTGGATGGAAATATTGTTTTAGTTACAGTTATCCTTATTGTTATATTTAATCTGCCCTTAACACTTAGATAGGTGACCCAATAACATTTTATAGATAGTTTAGTAAAAAAATTAAAGTTCATGCTCCAGAGCTGTTGTTACTGTTACGCATCACTCTTTGGTCTTTAGTCTGTGGAGACGGTGGAGAGTCGTGCCTGCGAGGTGTTTGCCATGTTCTCATGTTACACAGAGACATTAGAACCCCTCCAAACTTAGAGACTAATCTCTTCTCCTTGCCAGTCTGCCTGCCTCCACCTTGCTGGGTTTCGCCCCGTGGCGTATGATGCGGTGCACAGTATCAGTGGCAGCGGCAGCAGCAGCAGCATGGACCCGTACCTCAGCAAATGTGCTCAGTTCCTACGCTCTGACTCTGTATGAGTCATCACCTCTCCCCCTCCTCCTCTTCCTCACCCCCTCCCTTCCCCCCTCCTTTGCTCCTCTCTTCTCTTCTTTCCTCCCTTTTCCTTCCCCTGTTCTCCTGCAGTAAGCCCCATCAAGAAGTTGGTGGGAGGATGCGGTTAAACGAGTTGCTAAGAGGCATTTCCATGTGAGCCAATGGAGCTTTTGTGTGTGTCAATACGTTTGAGTGTGTGTGTGTGTGCACGTGTGTTTATGTGTGTTTTTTACGCTGCTTCAAGCCTGCTAATTTCATTTTCTGACTTCAGATTTGCACAATCTGAAACCAAAAACTGCCGACTTAGACTTGGAGGAGTCATTTCTTGTCAGGCGAGAGAGGCTTTCATTAAACAAAAAGGGAAACATCTCAAATGATGCACCACTTCTGCGTCACAAGACCATAGCAGCAAGCACTATCCAAGAAACCCCGATATCGTCAGCAGAGGGTTATGCAGAACAATCGGTTGGCACTTTTTTTCCTTTCCTTTTCTTTTCTTTTTTTGTGGAGCTTCAGAAAGACTCCACACTCTCTCATAACTTTGACAGTGCTTCAGATTCAGGGTCCAGACATCTAAATCCCGGCTTCGTTGAACTGCAGGAGTGCTTCAGATTAAAAAAAAAAAAAAAAAAAGGTTACGTCTCCCTTTTTCCGAAATTGTGCTTACCTTCCGCAAAGTAAGCCTTGACTCAGCAGATTGGGCGTGTACACAGTAGGGGTTATCTGAAGCCATGGCTGCTTCAGGTCTGCCATGCCTTGGAGATGGGGGGAGGGACGGATTTGGTGACATATTTGATAGAGTGCATATTATATAACCCCACATTAGAAGTACTGTAAGTAGAATCAGCACGGTGAGGATCACAGGCCAAAGACACATTTCTTCAGAAGTCATGGTTTTCTGTACAAGATTAAACCCCAATGTATAGTAAACTGATTCAGGATCAGCTTTTTTTTTATTTCTAACCAGGGCCCTCATGTACTCTGAAAGTCCTATCAAGGTAAAAATGCAAAGAAAGAGCAATAAAAATGACAGATCTCCTTAGAAGCAATGGGGATTTTTTGCCAGCTATATAGAAGTAGTGGGGATTTTTCGTCAGCTATTGCATAAAATCCCAATGAATAGCCACGGGCTGTACGACACTCTGTTTTGTTGGTCACTTGTACCTTGGAACTGCCTTCATGTCAAGTATTATATGTCTGAGTAATAGTTGTTGAAGTAATAGAAGTGACTGAAGTGATCGAAGGCTGCCAGATGTACATTAAGCACTAAACATTCAGCATGTCAAATTGCAGTTTCAAAGTTTTTACCTCACAGCTTTTATGACGCTATATCACTCAATGTCACATCAGTCCAGCAGAGATGTCAGGGCAGAGTTTTGGTCAATGGAGATGGAGAGAATTCAATGAAATAGCAGTGTCTGCTGAACTTCGGTCATAATGGATATGCTAACTAAGTCACAAAAATGAACATAATTTTTTGGACAGTTTGCTGTTTAGCTAAATGGGGTTACTTTGTTTGCTAACTAGCCGGCATGCTAGTTTATCAGGATGTTGTAATGGAAACTGGCCCCATTGCAAGTTGTAGCATTGGTGTAAATGCTTATAATCTATAGTTTAGAAAAAAAAAACTAAATGTTTCAGCAAGAATGTTGTTAGAATGTTGCAGTTCGCCTCGTTGTGAATCTTTGGTGAGTAGCGTCCTTTACAGATGAGATCTCCATGGAAATATCTACAACAGCTTAATTATGTACTACCACAGTATATACACATTGGATATATACCATATACTGTATATTTGGTGAAATTATGAGGAGATTCCATGTAGGACCATGAAAATCTAGGAATTTGGGTGTGTCCCTCAGATACTTAATAATATTATGTAATTGTATTATATTTAGTGCATGTTTAGTATTATCGGACAATTAACACAGAGAATTAACAGACATTCTTTGTCAGAATGGATATTTCCCCATTAATATATTGACCGCAGAGTGATGTCTAAATGCTTTTCTTTGGTAAATGATATACTGTCCTTGATATGTACGCTTGGTTATAAGACATGTGGTCTTCCAGTTAATATGATAGTCAGCTGCCGTGTTCGTTCTGTCTTTCATCAAACATCTCTCCCAAACACTTACTAGTTATTCTTGTCCTTCTGTGCATGTTTGTTTGCGTGTGTGCATCTGTGTGCGTGTGTGTCTGTGTTTGTGTGTCTGTGTATATCCACACTACAGGAGCTTCTGCGGAGAGCACACTTGATGGTGTCACTGTCAGAGCAGATCTGTTCCCGGAGACCTCAAAGAAAGTTCCAGATGTCAACTTCTTTTACCGGTATGCATATTCTGGCATATTTTTAGATTTTGGAGCATAATCCCCCTGGGTTCATTTTTATCCCTCTTTTTCAGAAATTAAATTCCTTCTTTAAGAGTTTTGTAAACACAAATCTATGTAGACAGTTGACTTTCAAACTAAATTAGCTCAGTGAAGCTAAATTAGCAAACAGCTACATAGCAAGCAACTTAGCTCTTCTCACTTGCTGACTCCAGTAGGGACACTGAATTCAGCAAATATAATAAACATGTTTTTATTATACAGATTGAGTGTGTAATAATAATGTATGTGTCTGGCCAGCTCCCCCCAGGCCACTGCCTCCTGTGAGAATGGGAGACATGCTGTGGTTACTCTCCGCTGTAACCCTGAAAAATCTGCCAGAGGAGAGCTGTCTGTACCTAGGTAAGAAACACAGGCATGTACATACACACACACACACACACACACACACACACACACACACATACACACACTCACACACACACACAGTGTATATATGAATAGCATGTAGAATGAAGGCAAATTCACTAGTAGTTGTAGTTGATTTACGGCAAATGATATTATATAAGAAGAAAGTACTTCAAATGCATTTGCTTTTCCTCCCAGTGGTAAGCCAAACATGGCCGAACAGAGAGATAATATCTGATAGCTAATGAATAATTCAGAATCTGACTGGCAAATGAAAATGCAAGAATGGTTTGCTTACTAAATGATACTACACTGTAATTGCCTCTTAGCATTGCTGTCAATAAATTGTTATCTAACAAGTGTCAGATTTTCAAAGCATCTTAATGCTTTTATAACATTTTCTCTTTGCTGGTCGTCAGTATCGCAGTGTGCCTCTTTCTTCAATGAAACATACAAAGCCTCATATTTTACTCTCCTATTTCTATTTGAAATCAATGCACCACATGGACTGTTCTTTCCTAAAGTCAGCGCTCTTTAAAATTGAATCCATTCAACAAAAACATCCTCCATGCTGAGCAATATTGATTTAGTCCATGAAGTTTCCACTGGCCAGGCTTACTTTGCAGTGACCATACAATTTGTGTGTAGTTCTGGCTGTGCTCAACATTTTTTTTTCCTTTGGTGAAAAATCCCTAATTGGCTTCCATTTGTTCCAAGCATGCCTTGTGCAATGCAAATTTCTATTCATGTGGGAAGTGAATTGATTATATCAGACACATTGTTCCCATTGCCCCCACCTTCGAAACTAGCTGTCAGGCATTTCATACAGGCAGTTTCATCCGACTGGTCTTTTTTTTGTATTAGCTTTTTTTCTGTATAGCTGGTATTGTTTCTTCTGCAGACCTTCATAATTGTAACACAAATGTTTTGTTTCCTGTGCACATTTACTATTTCCAAGCTAGTTTCGGCTACACCACTGTTTTTATCTCTTTTTGCGCCGACTTCCTGATTTCTTTGGCTGTTGCCTTGCAGTCAGTGCCCAGCGGGAACCTGTGATGGCTGCACCTTCAACTTTCTATGGGAGAGTGCCAGCGCCTGCCCACGCTGCACCGAGGCAGATTACCATGAGATTGAGGGGGCATGCAAGGGTGGCGTCCAGGTGCGTCATTCCTCTGATATTTTCTCTTTCTCTCTCACAGCTAGTTCTGTGTTTGTTTAAGCCTCAGTAAACAATACCAAGTTTCATTTTGGGACAGGTTTGATATAATACAGTTAAGTGCTACATGGATGTTGTTACATGGCTGTTTATATGATAAATGCTAAATTTGAATACAATGGTGTATTTTAGCTAGAGAATGGTAATGCGGGTTGTAAATGCTATCAGCTTAATATTAAACATGAAATAAAAGCACAGGGTGTACTTTCTGCAGAGTGACCAAGTCACTTTTATGCACTGTGCTCAACATATGTACATCTGTGCAGTATATTCCTATATGACCATTTACAGGCCATTTCCAATGTTATGTAGTCATGCTCTTTCTTTTTCCCTGATCTCCAAGGACACACACTATGTGTGGAATGAGCCTAGGTTGTGCACGGGGGGCGTTTTGCTGCCTGAGAAGAAGACCTGGCCCTGTGAGGCCATCGACTTCTGGCTAAAGGTGGGAACTGGTGTGGGGGCCTTCTGTGCTGTGCTGCTCATCTCCCTCACCTGCTATTTCTGGAAGAAGAACAAGAGGTGAGTCCACATCTGAGCTCTGATGGTTGGGCGGGTGTGTGTTTGTGTGTGGAAATGTACACATTTACCTTGCTGATTAGGTTGTAGGCTACGCCTCTATTAGCAATTCATGAGAAGTTGTAAGCCTTGAAGGACACCTGCATCATAAAGGAAATAGCCCATACAGCAGACCACATAATAAATGTAGCACTGGTATGATTCATAACCCAGCAGCCAGCTTCGACAATGTTGATGTTTGTAAGCTCAAGGGTGACAGCAGAGCAGTAAAAGTGCATAATCTTCACAGGACCTTCAACTGAACCTTGTTGCACTAAATGTTTTAGGGCCATGAGAGAGGGCCCCTCTCCACTGCTCTATTCACATTAATGATATTAAATCATGAAGTTTTACACATGATTTGAACACGTCTGCCCCTCGTTTTCCTCTGTGACAGGTTGGAGTATAAGTACTCGAGGTTGGTGATGTCGGCCAATAAGGAGTGTGAGCTGCCAGCAGCAGACAGCTGTGCAATCATGGAGGGGGAGGGGGAGGAGATGGAGGATGATGTGGTGTACTCCAACAAGCCCTCCCTCCTTGGCAAACTCAAGGCCATTGCCACAAAGGTGAGCTCTTCCTCCAACCTTAAGGCATTTTGCATTCAAACAGGGTTTTTTGGAGAGGGGAAAAAAGAGCTCAAGGCCAAGTTCAGGAAAAAAAAAAATCCAGGATGTGACGGTTTGCAATATATTTTGTTCAATACAAATAAAGGCAGCTCCATCAAAAGCCGTGGTATTGCAATATTTATCCATTCCTTCACTATGATTTCAGAATGATTTTAGAGAGAGAGCCACATATTTGCTGTTGAGTCAAACTTCTGTTTTTGAGAGATTCACAATCCTTGTTCAAAATGTTGAGCTGTGTCTTTGTCCTTAGTCCACAGTCTATGACAGTTCAGTTACATAACTTGAACTGTCAATGGATCCCAAGCTGTTTTCAACTTCTGCTGTATTTTTGTGACCAGAAAGACAGGATGTTTGTGTATATCTGTGTGTGTGCGTGTGTGTGTGTGTGTGTGTGTGTGCGTGCACACGTTTGTGTGTGTTTCACCTTGAAGTCTAAACCGAGGATCTTCAGCTGGGCTTGCGGAAGACTTTGTAAGATTAAACAGGCAGTTGAGCCAAGCGTCACAGGAAAACTCACACACACACACCACACACACACAGACTCGCACACATACACACACATACCAGACACATGCACACACAACACAGGGACACACATTCAGCACCACACACACCCACACACATACACAGACACAGTGCCACACAATCTACAGCCAATTACAGAGGCAGAGCAAAGGATCTGGGAAAGTCAAGGAGAGGAAAAGAGAGAGAGAGAGATAGAGATAGAAAAAGAAGGAAAGACAGAAAGCGAGAGAGTGAGAGAGAAAGCGCTGCTCAGAGACGCAAAGAGAATAAATCCTGTTGAGAGCGTGGTGGAGCTCTGTCTGCTTGTTGTGGCCATTGTCCCACTTAAGTGGTGGCTGGAACATCAGTCTGTTAAAGCCAGCAAGTGAGCCCCGGTCCAGAATCTCCTGTGGGTGGACGGCCCATTCTCCCTTAGACCAGAGACACAAAGCCATGGCAGAAGAAGAAGATGGACACAGTGTGGGAGGACAGGAGTGAAGGCCACTGAGAGAGAGAGAGAGAGGCCAAATGCAATAAATGAACGCGGCTTTAAGCCATAAGCAGCCAGGCTTGTGGCTGTAATATAATATTATAATATTCATGCCAGACCCTATATTAGCCTTAGTAGAAGGAACAAATATTGTACTGCCCTGATGTAAACATCGATTGAGGATTTATGTCACTGCAGTTTATGCTATGAATTAGTCTGAGATGTTGATTAAAACGCAGTGAGGCTTTACTCAGTTTAGGCAGCATATATCATCACCCGAAATGGCACCTGCTGTCATCAAAGACCTCAATAAGGGTATTTCCCATAGGCAAAGCCAGCCGTTCACTACTGACCTGGTATTTCTCACAGTGTAATTTCACTATTATGATGTCATTTTCCCAAGCTTACCTCATGAACCCACTGTTGTGCAAGATGATTGGTGCCAGATGGCACATTGGTCACACCTCCCTGCACCCCATTCTTACATGGAGGACAATCAAAAATGCCTGCAGTTTGAGTTGAGATGTTGCTGTGAATGTGCATGTGATCTCCAGCAAGACCAAAAAGGAAGTTTTGTGTGTTGGCTTATTCTTAACTCAGTTGTTGTCTCAGACTTATTATACTTACCATTTAATAATTATAATGATCTAATAATCTATTCTCTATACTTTTGATCCTTTGAGGAAAAAACACACAGCACACATATACTATACTTATTTTTTCATATTTGTGGTATTTTTTTCCCAGTCAGACAGAGGCGAGCTGGTCTCTTATGTTCTGTCAGTCACTTCTCTCTTCCTTCTGTGCTCTACACACACATACAGTTCCTCCTCACTCCCACCTATCAAAAGGCCAGAGAAAGCTGCGTGCCAATCCTTGGTTGCCAAGACAATGGCCTGTTTACATCGTTAGGCCCTGGCCTTAACGAGAACTCAGTTTGAATGCCAGCTGACCCTGACCCGCGGAGAGGTGGCTTCTCCCTCTGCGCACATCTTTGTGTTTGGTGTGCCCTGATTCGTTCCAGTCATGTTCTCTGTGTTCCTGTTTCTAGGGTAACGAAGAAACCGGCGAATCGGTCCAGCTAAAGTCTTCGAAGCCAGAGCGATGGGTGTGGGGATAGAGAGAGAAGAAAGGAATGAGACGCAGTGTGAGAGACTGAAGCGGAGAGAGAGAGAGAAGGAAAGAGGAGAAAACCCCTTCAGGGAAGAGAGGGAGTCGGAGATGTTTTCAACGAGGCCCCCAAGAATCAGGATTTTGACTCGGGAAGTTGTACAGAATCTATCAGGTGGCCTTACAACCGGGTGGAAAGCAGCACCCATTCCAAAGGGGAATATTTATAACAAATTCGGATAGTTTCTGCTCAGGAAATGAAGTGGAAATGAAAAAAAAAATTATTATTTTTATTGTATTTTGCTGTGTTGTATTTGATTTTTTGTCACTGTGCATTTTTTTATTGTTTTCAAATATTTATCCATTTGGCTCTGTACAGGTGTATACACACCCACACTCCACAGCCACTTTCCCATCCTGCTCCTTCCTGCCCCTGTGTCCTTGTCTGTCATGCCTGGACTGTGGGGCCCTCTTTGGCATCTGGCTCCCACCTTCTCCCTGACTCCTGTGGAGGAGCACTAACCTGTAAGGACCAAGCCTGAGGTGTCCATGGAATGCTTCTGTCCCTTTCAAGGGCTTTATTTTTTAGCTCACCTCGCTGTAGAGAGCAGCAGAGGCTGAGGACACCTTGTGCAATGCACATTGAAGGCAAAAACAAAACAAACAAACAAACAAACCATCAAAACAAGAAACAAACAAACAAAGTTACAGCCTCACTCAAAGTCCTCAAAATGACATTCCAGGTTTTGTGCAAAATGGATGCCGGTCCTTCATATGTAAAACAAAAAAAAAGATGAAGCTAGATAAATTGATGAATATATAATGTAGTTATTAAAGGTGAGATGAGGTACCATAGAAATTATAAGCTTAAATGACTGTCTAAGCAATTTGATATCCATGTGCTGATGACTGGCGGTGTGATTTATTTCTAGAACATTCATTCAAAGCATAATACACCCATTCCCTCTTTCCCCAGCTCCCTTCCTCCTGCATATTTAAAGTAAAAGGCAATGATGTGTGTTTATTGTTCAACTCTGAGTGGACTTTACTAAGCTTGGTCTTTGGCCTGGTTTGTTTTTTTTCCTTTGTTTTTTTTTCATTCTCTTTTTTGTCATAATAAATACTTGTTTGCACTGATGAAACCTCTGTTCTTTCCATTTATTTGATGGGGGCGAGGGGATAATTGAGTTCATCAACACTTAGAGAGTAATTAACATCAGTAATCAGGACCTCACCGAGAAATTAGCTCTCCGCCATTACGCAGCATCCTTCATTGCTCCCCTCCCCTTCAAACTTCGCTTGGCTTCTCTCACTCTCTCTCTCTGTCTCTTTCTCTCTCATCTGTTTCATCCCCATCTTTTCCATCTGTTATTTTTATTCCTTTCTCCTCTCTCTCTCCTTTGCTCTCACTCTCTCTTCCTTGCCTTTATCCATGCTGAGCTCTCAAGCTCTTCCTCAGTCTCTTCTTGTTGCCCCTCTGAATACCCTCTCTTCTTCCTCTCTTTGCTAAAGCAGCATTTTTGTGTTGGGAAAATGGTGGGTTGGAAGTGGAGGTTGTTTGCGTCTACAGAAAGTTCTGTGGCCCTGTGTTTTCTCTCCCATCATGCACCACTTCAGGGCCATTAGATCCCCATGATGAGGCACGCCGCAGTGGGACGTGTGCCTTGCGCTCCTATCAGTTCCCTAAATAAAGCTCAAACGAGGCACACCCAATAAGAGCATGTGGAGGCACTGGTCTCTCGTCCTTGTGTGTCCCAACCCCCACCTCTCTCTGTCTTGTCTCTCTCTAGTTCTTTCGTTTAATTCTCTTGCTTCTCCTGTTTCTTTCCCTCTGTCTCCATTTTTATTTTTCTTACCTCTCTCCCTTTAACTTTTCCCCATTTTTCTGTGATCTCTCTCTCTCCCTCCTTCCCTTTCTCTCTCTCTCTCAGTCTTCCACCTGTGCTCGTGACTGATGGCACCTTAACGGCTGATAAAGAGCAGCTTTTCAAAAACCACCCTTCCCATTTCCCTGCCCATAATCTATGCTGTGTCCTCCATTTGAAATCCAATGACAGACTGATTTAGTGTGAGTGTGGAAAAAATTATAAAAAATGAAATTAAATAGCCTGAAGTACAATAAAGAGTTAGAGAGGGGGAAAGTAGCCCAAAATGAAATGTGTCTGCAAACAGTAATATGGGACCAAGCATCATATTGTCATATTGGACAGTGTTGCCATAGACACATCATCATTTTGCTAGTGTGACAAATGCTCACGTTATGTTTTGTGGCAATCAATCACAGACTTTCATGGTTTGAACTCACACTTGGAGTTGCTGTATTGTGTTAAAGGATCCATGCATGAAAATGGCAATAGGTAGCTTTTATGAGGCTCTGTCTGAACATTACACAAGCCAACATTCATGAAGAATGGACAAAATGTATGGCCTGCGCAAACCTAAGCATTTTTGAGAAAATCCACTATTGCCATCATTACTAAGATAATGACATCACAAATGCCCACGGATCATGCTTGGGGTTCTCCACTTGCATTGTCAGTGCATTCTCAGACAGTTATTTGCAAAATGCAAGATGATGCAAAATTGTTTGAGGTTCTCACAAACAGATTTGGTGCCAAAGTATTTGGTTTGGATCTGATCATCAATTTGTTGCTGCGATATAAGATCATATACCATTTAATAATTATAATGATCTAATAATCTATACTCTTTCGATCCTTTGAGGAAAAAACACAGCACACAATGAAGTGAAGTGCACACTAGCCTGGAGCAGTTGGCTGCCTGCTATAGTGGTGAGGGTGATAATAGGTGACAGTGATGGCTTTGCTGACAATTTTGATCAGCTACCTTGGTTGAATTTGCTTTGGAAATTAAAACGGCAAACGGCAAAGGTCGGAAAGACCTTTTCTACCAAATTTTATGAAGAAGAACAAACTAAATTTGAGATCTGTGGAAATTAGTTTCACTTTCAATAAAATTCAGTATGTTGTAAAATCATGTTTGAAAATTGGGCATAATGATCTGATCTGATCACTAGCTGGATTGTAGACCACTTGGGCTGACTTGAATCAAGCACATTTGTTATGTTTTCATCATTTTGTTTACTAGTTTTGACTGAGTTTCTAGACACTAGAATTAAAAAATTAGAACATTAATCTTATTATTTGCTTAAATATCTTACTACAATTATTTTATTTTAAAATCAAGTAGCATTTTCTTACATCAACTCTTTTCTGTCTCTATATTTTTCTTGTTTCAAGAAATGTTAGTAAGTGCAGTTTTCTTACTGCACTGGCAGATAATTTAGTTTGAAATAAGTAAATCTTTCCAAAAATAGTATACTTTTTCTTATTTTTGAACAGGCATTTTTTTGCAGTGTAGACACAGCAAAATTTGGCATTTCTGCATGGTAGCTCTTGGAGTTTGTGAGTCTCTTTACAGAGTTTATTAGCCTCCCAGAGAGTTGGACAAGCTGCTGGATGTAGCAAGGTGACTTTGGCGTGGGAGGGAGGGAGACAGAGCGAAGCAAAGGCAAGCATGAAGCAGGTGGTTTGGATAGGCAGGACCCCTGGGATTGGGTCATGGGGAAAAGTCACTGAAAAAATGGCAGCTGCCTCTTCATCATTTCACAGAATGTCTAGAAGATGATTAAAAGGAGGTCTGACTAGCTTGGTCGTGTGCGTGTTAAACATATGCTTCGGAATCAGCACCTTGGGGGGTGGATAACAATGGCTTTTGCATGTCAGTTTTCTGCTTCTGTGTGCTCACAATTATCATTTGACTTCCAAGATCGAGGGCAGGTCAGAACAGATCATTGTCTCTCTGTCATGATATTCCATTGTTGTTGTCACACTCTTGCATCACTCCAGTGGAGGTATCTGGTGGCTGGGTTCCTCTGTTCAGCTTGTGGGAGCAGATTTTTTGGTTCCACAGAGGTCTTGTTTTCTCCTTGTGCACTCTGTATTGTTGCTTACACTCTTCTATATGGAACCAAAATAGGTTCTATCACATGCTTCATACTTTATATGCACCCCTAAACCTCATTTCAGTTGGAACCTACATACAGCACTTTTAGGCAGCTGTTTAGGCTACATGATAATGCATTCCTAGCTCCCTAAGGACGCACATGCATTCATAATGCAATCCCAGCTACAAAAGAGGCAGAAAGATTCCTTAAAATAACATAGTCATTGCACAATAATGTGTTTGATGATTTTGAATTTGGACTCTTGCTGAAAGACTGTATGTTTGAGGTGTCTGCATGTAGAGGGTGATAAATATAATAGTTCCCTCTACATCAGCATCACTTCTTTATTTTTTTGTACCTTACCTTTATGCTGTTGTGGTTCAGTCTACTTCCAGTCTCCTCCCTGGGAAATTCCTCCCTGAAGTCTCTTGGGCATTGAGATCTGTTCTAAAGCCTGATGGGCTAAGTGTTTCCTCTGGGACTACGGGCACTGTTGTTTCATAGCCTGGCTTTCCTGCAGCGATGAGGCCTTGATGCTTCACTACACAGGTCTGGCTATACTTGCACTTATAGCCAATACCTGGCCTGTTAGCATTTCAGTGTGCTGGTCTAGAACTTTGCCTACACCAGTGGTCAGTACTTTTATTTGGCTTTGCTAGATTGGGACATTCCCTGAAAAAGGAGTTGTTTACTGGTTTGTGGGACATCTGCCAGTACTTTTTGATGGCATGGCATCCTTCTTGATGTTCACTGATCCAAAATGGTGATTCTCTGTCACACCTCAGTTCACCTTCCCCAGTGACTGGATCTTCACACATTTGTTTTCCTCTGGCTTCCAGATGACTTTCTACTGACAGTTGTCTCATCTGGCAAAGCTGTCTCACTTGAAAACTTACAACATCGGTTGTCTATGTCTGCCAGTTGCTTAAATTTTGTTAACCAAACCCAACAAAACGCAATATAATTAAAATCCAGGGTTGAAAAATATGTCAGGAAAAGGGGTAGGTCAAACGGGAGCTCTGTGTTATGTGTGCTACACATTTGAGAGTGGCATGTGGATGGTGGATGTGTCTAGTGCAGTGGGAAGGTGCCCCATGCAGAAGTTTTGTAATGGTGGTTGGTTTAATTAGGCCATTAAAGCTGTGCAGTTGTTCAGGCTTAGCTTCATTTAGCTAGCAGATCATTCCCCTAGGTTGACTCAGTGCTACCCTGCTGTTCTCCACTCCCTGCGCTTGTCTCTGATATAAAGTCCTCCTTTCACATCCTCTCATTTCCTTGCACTACACTTTCTCTCTCTCTCTTTCTTTTATTCACTTCTCTTATCTTTGCCACTCTTTCTCTCTTCTCTTTGTTTGATTTCTGGCCTTTCATACTTTCCCTCAGCCTTGTTCCTTTGCAGTTTATTCACTGTCACTCTAAAGTTATGTTTACTTTTTCTTTTCTTGTGCTCTTTTTCTTAAACCAAGAGTTTCATCCACCAACACTCTCACTGCATCCTATATTTTTGTTTTTCTCACCCTTCTGCATAATCTTGTCCGAGAAGCAGAGAATAATGGTTAGGGGAAAAAAGTCAGACATAAAACAAGAGTCAGGCATAAACCAGCAATTTGTTACTGTTTATTATGATACCATGATAACCTTGTTATTGCACTGTCCTATTGCTTTGTGCTCATGTCACCGTTTCAACATCTGACTGGAGACAGCACGTGGTCCAGGTTCATAACACATGATCAGTCCGCATGAAAAACAACAACTTCACCAACGTAAAATAACGAAACTTGGCCGTCAAAACATGTTACTCTAGAAACTGTGACTCCAGGTCATAATAAACATACAAACACATTCATTTTAAGGTCAAGTCATTTACAAGCCTCTGACTTAACTTTTCAATTTGTGCATTTCCATGTGTGTGTATGTGTGTTTGTATCTGCGTGTGTTTGAGTTTCATGTCGTGTTGTCTTCTGGACTATAATTTGAAACTGTGCAGATTTGCAAGCCTTCTTTTTCTACTCCTTATAACTCCTATCTTTATTACAACTATTAACATATTACAATGATTATTTCTATAGTCTCCACTAGAGAATCAGGCAGCAGATGTGGGGGAGGTGGACGGCTGCCTCAGGAGCCTGGAGCCTCAGTGAAGATGGAGGGTTTTTTTTTTTCAGAGGGCGGGGAGGCTGGACAGACGAAACTGCTTGCCTGCCTGCACTACAAAGAGCCACGGCCCTCACTGTAAGATGGTGCTTTTCCTCTGAGGGCCGCCTGACAGCCTCAGGCTGAATGCTGCTTTACATAATCCACTGTTGTCTGTCTGCAAAAACACTCACAGTCCATTCTTCTGGGCTGCCACAGGGTTCAAGGGAGAGTTTACTCCTGGTCTCTCTCTCTCACTTCCTTTCTTTCATTCTTCAGACTCTATGGCCTGTTCTTGTGTGGTTATGGTAAGTATTCCTTTTTATTTTTCAAAATCCACTATGGGACCTACTCAAGTACTCAATCCTCTCTGATCTATGAAGGAGCAGTTGTCAGTTTGTCTACATCATTAAATTTCACTTGGAGAGCAAAAAGAGGAAGTCGGTCTAGAATCTTGGGCTAACAGGAAGACCAGGCACCAGGCAAGAAAAAAAAAAAGTTGTTTATTCTTTTTGTACCATCTCCAGTAGTTGTCTCAAGGCTCTGTTTATGTTTACTTCATTTTGAACACAGAGTTAACAAACAGCAGCAGTCGCTTTTCTTATCAAGTGTTAGATCACATTGTGCTAGGACTGTGTTAGCTGTTTGTTCACAACATTATCTAGCTATAAAGATATTATTTGTACATATTTTCATGTTGTCACATTGGTAAATGCATCAACAAACAGATGGTTTGGCAAATGAATCGCTGCTCCAAAGTTACAAGAGAAATCCTGTGTGAATCAATTCATAGCCCTATTGTTTGAAGTCATCGAGTGCTGTCTGTAGGAAAAAGAACCAGGACATTTAAAACAACATAGGACGAATAGCAAACTCTGAGCCTACGTTAACTGAATGGGGCATAGGAAAATGAAACAGAAAGTGTGTTTCTGTGCCCTTTTCGGTTAGTTAACTGTCGATTTATTATTTGGTCTATGTTGTATAACATTTTCTTGTTCTTTTTCCCACCAACAGCACCTCGAACAACAGGGCTATGGATTGACTCATACCAGATTTCTCTTTTAGGAATTGAACTGGCAGTACATGACCGTTTCCATACATAAATTATGTGTGTTTTTCCACACTCAAGGCAAGAGATAATGTAAAAACAAGTGAATGCAAAATCTCTTCCTCCGTAAAAAGCTGGCCCAGCGTCCTCACACACAACCTGTACAGTAGAAGCCAGCGTAGAAAAAACTACAAGACGTACAGTAAGGCACGGAGAAGTGTCTTTTAACACAACATTAACGCTTTTACAACAAAACGAAACAAAATACAGAAATCAAACAAAAAAAAATCTTTCCCCATGTAGTGTAGTAATGATACTGCAGATTGTGGAGGCATGGGCAGACACTAATCCTTTTACATTCCTACCCCAACCGCCAAAGGGACTCCTGCCTCTCTTCAAGCAGTCACACTAACTAGCCTCACACATTGGCATTCTTCAATGGGCAAGTGAGAAAAATCAGCAGCACCCTCTCTTTGCTTGCTAGGCCTCTTTTTAATTTCTGTAATGCTTTCAGCTTGTGCTGTTGAAACCATCTTCAATAGTATATATACAAATTATATACAACATACAAATACATACAGGTTTATTATTACAATGAGCTCTACAAAACAGAGAAAAGAAAACAAAACCCAAGTAAGTTTGTCTGATATTGCAGGCGTAGCAGATCAGTCTGGGGACTACGTCCAATCAAAAACACTCCATACAACAATGGGAGTTCATGGTTATTTACAACATACAATACATACATAACAAAGCTATCAAAAACAAAATTTTCAAAAGCATCCTAAAAAGTTTTTTTTTGTTCTTTCATTTCTCTACAACAATGTCAGTTAATATGTACAGGCCCCTAAAAAATAATTTAACAACATCAATCATCATCATAATAACAATAATAATACATCTTGTTTTTTCTACATACTGTGGGCGGGAGCTAGTTCGTGGATGGAGCCCAAAGTGTGCTGATTGGCTAACAGTCGCTGCAAAGCAGTCAGTCAGTAGAGCAGAGTTACAGAGAGGAGGTGGTGGAGTCGACGATCTCTCTGCCGTTACAGACAGTCGGGACGTAGTGAGCACTTACTGAGGCTGGAGACACAGAGGCAGGTGGGGAGAGAGAGAGAGAGGGAGAGGGGGATAGAGAGAGGAAAGGGAATGGGAGAGAAGGAGAAAAATCAGGACAGGTTTTTTGCTCTGCAACAGGACTAAAAATGAGTCAGAAAGCTTGGCTCTTAAAGTGTCTTTCCTCTACACACACACACACATACACACTCCTCTACCTCACTTTCCCTTTTCCCTTCTCCATTTCCCTTCCATTTCTCCCCAACTGCTCTCTCTCTCTCTTTCTCTCTCTCTCAGCGGGTGCCTGTCTAAGATCTCACCCACGTTCCCCTTCTTTGCAGTGTCTGTCACCTCCTCGATCAGACGAAAGGAAAGAACATAAATAAAGATGAAACTGTTTATCTGATTCATTTTTTTGATCATAAATTATACAGAGGGAGGGCTGCTGCCTCCACAGTTAGGTGGGCTTATTACTGTAAGGCCCTTCCAGCTGTATGCTACCTCCTATGATTCTACTCTCTCCCTCCACTTCCTATCCTCTATTCATCTCTCTCTCTCCTCTGTATCTCCTCAGCACCTCATGGTTTTCTACTCAGGGCTTACGTAATCAAGCACAGGTGACAATGGTGGCAGAAGAAAGCAGCGCTTGCTTGAGTGGCATGCCAAAACGGCAAGGCTCTCGCTCTCTCTGTGTCTGGCTTACATAAGCCTCAGCCTTCCAGACACTGCTTCAGCCCCATCCCCCCCCTCTCTCTCTGTGGTTGATGCTGTCTTTGGCACCTGTGCACTGATAGAGTGAGGAGAGAGGCCCTGGTCACACTTCATGTGAGCTCACACATCTGTAGTCTCCACAGACTTACTTGGAGACATATGGCAATGCCTCACTCACAACTGACAGCCATCTGTACTCCAGTGAAAATGTAATTGTAACACAACTGTGACATAAAGTAATGAACCCGTCTCACTTTAATTGCTAACAAGGGATATGAGTGGATCACTTTCAAATGATTGGCTATGCCACAAATGAACATTGTCTACAAAAGTAGGTGATGAAAATTACCTGTAAAATGATAAATATTTTCATATATTCCATATCTAATTAGTAGTTATCAAAGCAACAAGGCATGATTCCAGCACTGAGACTCTGTTGTCACACAAGTGGTCAGTTCTAAATACTAGATACATTTTAATTCAATCACTCAGACTTCTTGCCAATGTGGTCAGGAATGCATGGGATCACATATCATCTGCAGTGTAAATGCTAATACTGAAGGCTTTTATGCATCCTGGACGATCACAGTTGTAATGAATGTTGAGAGTAGTCATCAATGTTTGTGGCTCTATGCTTTGGATACATATGTAAACAGTGGTGAGATCATTGAAAGCACATTGCAAAAACAATAAACATATATATTGTGCATAATATTGTGCTGTTAAACTGTAAAATTCTTTCTCTGGTACCATCCAGTTTTATCCATTGATTTATTTTTAATCTAGCTTGTGTTGTACTTTTAAAACATTGATGTAATATACCATTGGAAGAAAGTGACATGGAAGGTTAATGTAACTCAAGAAGAAAACTACCTATTAAATGTTTTCCCCACATGATTAATTATATATTTACCTCTTAATCAGATCAAAGTTTTTTCTGCCTTGTAAATAATCAGCTGCTACTGGACTAATACATTGCAATGGTGTGCACGATAAAACACATTCTCACCATGTGACGCATAAGTGGTGGCCGGGCCACTGACACTGAAGCGGTTAAGGTTGAGCCGATGGCTGGTCACATTCTTCTGGGGCTGAAACATGATGATATGGACCTTTGGAGCAAACATGCAACCTAGGACCACGAAGCCACTCAGGCTGACTGAGATGCACATGGTGGTGGTTTGGACCTGTGGACAAGAAGCATGAAGCTGAAGTGAACAGTGAGCCTACACAGCTGACATGTAGAGTTGGGGGTCTGTTACATTTGGATGTTTAAAGAAAGAGAATATTAGGAGCACATGAAAGGCTTATAGGACACCAGTGAGAGAAGGCCTAAGGCGTTCAAAGCTTCCAAGTAGAGCAAACACAGCTGGATACTTCCACAGAAAATTGCCACCTAAAAATGTTAGCGAGCTGAAAACAGACAAGGCCATAAGAATAAGCAGCTAATAAGTGCTAGCAGGACCAGACAAAGCTTGCATATACTGTACGTAAAATGCTAAACCTTCCCATAAAACCGGCTTTCTCGGGTCATCCATTGACAAGGCTGAAGTCTTAGGATTAAAAAAGTTTTCATGACTAGCGATTGAATAAAGCGCTTTTTGTCTGTTTGAAGTTGAGGAAAGAGTTTTAGGCTCCTCCACTGTCTCTCATCAGTGTTGTTGTATCTTGGGACATTTGTCTTTTTTTCTTTCAACTGTGTGTGTTTCTCTGCCGTGTTTTGAATAATGTTTGCTCTGCGTTCTCCACATCCAGCTGAATCTGAGGGGAGAATTTGCCTCAGAGAGGCCCAGCAGAAAGAAATTTTTAAAAAGCCCCACGCTGGCTGGGGTCCTCAGGAACACTCTATCTAGATCCCAGGTAGATCGATTGAACACAGCCGTTAATTAACTGGAGCTGTGGGGCATAGGGCTTGGTGGCATGGGGCTTAGGCTTGGCCAGCGAGTCTGAGTGATTTCCTTATTGGAAATGACAAGAGGGCAAAAGTCTAGCCTGCAGCCTGGCAGAACAGCCCCCAGGCTATTGATTCTCAGTAGGTTTAGTTCTCTCTGTGACAATTATTTTAATCGAGCCCACTGCAAAATGATAAGTGTAATCATTACCTTATTACGCTCGACACGCCCAAACTAAAAGGCTGAGAAGTGTTGTCTACACTTCAGCATAAAGTGCTAGCTTGTCAGCACAGCATTTTTTGAGGTAGCTCTTTTTGCAGCCGCTTGATACTTCTGATTCTGTCTCTCAGTCTGTGGGTGCCTGACTGCAGGCTTGTTAGTCGCAAGCTTGCGCACGCTATCTGCTGCAATTCCCCTGTCTTTTATCTAAGAGCAGGAGGGCTGATTACCAGGTAAAAACCAGCCATTAGTTCAAACCCCCTCTTTCATGTCTTGGCTAATGATTATGAAAGGGGGACCAAGGTCAAGGCAGAATCTCTCTCTTTTTCTCCCTCCCTCTCTCCCTTTTTCTCTCTCTCATTGCTTTTCTGTAACTCTTCCTAAGTAAAAAAGGCTGAGAAACGATTTCTGTGGCAAGGTCTTTAGTGTCTAATGGTTGAATACATTGCACTTGAAAGGCTTTTGACAATTTATACCCGCATCAGCATTAAGACTACTCAAACGACTGTTTAATGGAAGTGCTCGTCTTTTTCAGTAATTGTGGCCTTGGTATAATGCTTATGCTTGACTTCTGCCATTGGTGGTACCACATGTTTTGGCCGTGTCAGATCTGTGGAAAATTTCTGGCCTTAACAAAGGCATGGAAGGGTTGTGGCTGGTCTGTGGTTTCAGTGACGTTCAATCTGGAGTCTGTGTGACATACATATTGCATATGTTGCTGAAAACTTTTTGTTTTTTCCATTCCAGGTGCACTGTACCTTGGCATAGCACTAGTATAGGCTATGTTCAGAACTGATAAAGACTATGTTCAGGACAGATATAGGCTATGTTCAGGACGGATATAGGCTACCGTGTGTTCGGAAATTATATCTAATATCAGATCCAGCTGTGTTCACAAGTTTTACAGTGTCTTCAGTTGGGGAGTATTGGTTTTTGGGTAGGCATTTTTATGTTTCTGACCTTGTATGTGCCATGGTGATGCATGCCCTAGAATAGAATCAAGCTAGAGGCAAGGTTTCTACCAACGCCTTTTTATCTCATCAACCTACCCTGTAGTCGCTGGAGGTGACGTAGAAGATTGGCAGGAAGGCCAACCAGATGATGCAGGTGGTGTACATAGTGAATCCGATGAACTTGGCCTCGTTGAAGTTCTCGGGGCACTTGCGAGTCTTGAAGGCGTAGACAGTGCACAGCACGACCAGCAGTACATCGTAAGAGAGCGACAGTAGCATGCTGGAGTCGCGCACGTTGCACTTGAGGATGACCGTCTGGCGCCGCTCAGGAAGGGTGAAGCGCCGTGTACCTGGCACCTCCAGCAGCATCCACACGGACACCAGCAGCAGCTGCACGGAGATGAGTGACAGGCAGATGAAGACCTGTGAGCTGGGACTGATGAAGCGTGGCCGCTGGGCACCGTCCTTGACACCATTGAAGATGCGCGAGATGCGGTTGGTCTTGGTGAGCAGCGCTGAGTAGCAGACGGCGAAGGATGTGCCCAGGCCCAGACGACGCAGGGTGCACACGGCTGGCGAGGGCTTTGCGATGAACACGAATGTCATGGCGTAAGACATGAAGACGCCAAGCAGGAGGATGTAGCAGAGCTCACGGCCTGATGCCTTGACCAGTGGTGTGTCATTGTGTCGCACAAACACGCCGACCACCAGCAGTGTGCAGATGAAGCCCAGGCAGGCGATTGTGATGGGACCAATGGCCCAGGCGTCCTCCCACATGATGTAGTCCTCGGGCAGGTCGTAGCAGCTGCTTAGGTCCTCGGTGGGCCACTGGCCTGGCGGGCAGGGCGCGCAGGTGAACTCATCGGGCAGGTACTCATGCGGCTCACAAGGTGTGCAGATCCAGCAGCAGTATTCGCCTGCCTGCATCTTCTTCATCTCGTTGCGGGCGCATGGGTCGCTACACTGTGAAGTGGGCACCGCACCGCTCCGTGGCCAGCCAATCAGCGCATCGTTGAGGGAAAGCGTCTCGGCCCACTCGCCCACCTGCACGTAAACATAGCGCTCGCCGCCGGGAGAACGCTGGTAGTTGTAGATGTTGTAGCGGCCCATACCATCGCCATAGGCATCAAACTTTACCACACTCTCGGTACCAGTTGGGGAGAAAGGAGCTAGAGAAAGAGGGAAAAGAGAGTCAGAGAGAGAGGAGAGGAAGAGAGGAATACAGAGAGGGAGACAGAAAGGGAGAGAGAGAGACATAGAAAGAACGTGTTGGAGAGAGACATAAGGGCTTAGAGTTTAGAATTCAACTCTGTAATCATCAATATATTTTGCACAGAACAGGAACCCCAACAAAAACGCAGTACAGACAGAGACAAATAAAAGGCCTAAAGATTCCGCAGCCGAGCAACAGAAAGTTAATGAAAAGTTAAATGAGTCCCTTCATAACTCTTTCAATCCCTCTTTACAATCTATTGTAAAATTCAGCAACTGCAACATTATTGCAGTGGTAACAGAAACTAACGTCTCTCTGTTTACACTAACGTAAAGCACCATCTTAAGGCCTCTCTGCTTCCCCTGCAGCAAAAACAAGTGGTATTGCATGGCAATGACGGATACGATCAGATAATTATGAGACAAGCTTTTAAAAAACAAATGGAGCTGAAGCTTGGCTTTATGGACTTTATGACCAGACAATAATGTGAAGAGCCATCTTCCTCCTCACCAAGATAGGACTTCCAATAAAGAGCGGCATTGGACTGTGATAATATTATCAGCTGTAAAAAAGTTTATGTGTTGTCTCTCAGGCAGATATGTCGGCATCGCTTGCTGTGGGATTATGGCATGCAGGAAACAAAAGGCCTCGGGCAAATCACATATGCACAACTCACATGACACTGGTAGTCTATCAACAGGCCCAAGATTAGGTTGGCAATTTCTGTAAGACCTAGAATGTTTGTGCAGGCATTTGTGTGTACAATTATGTGTCAGAAAGTGAGTTCTTGCTTGTGGGTGTGCCTTAAAAGCTACTCAAATGGGCTGTCGCTTTGACCAGTCATAGTGATGTTGTTTAAGTGCACTGGAAAGGCAATAAGCTACAAAGGGGCAGAATATTTGCAGGGCAGCACAAGCAAGCCAAAACACATAGAAACTTCTATTTCAGAGAGCCGATCTTAAAGGACCCAGTGCAAATTTTATGCGCATTTGGTAAACCCATAAATAAAATTATTTTTCAGAACAGCTTTCAATTTGTTTTGGTTTGTGACTGTTCTGCCCTCTTACTTTGTGATTTAGCTATTATTGTTGTGTGTGTGTGTGTGTGTTTGTGCTTGTGTGTGAGTGTGTGTCTCTGTGTGTGTGTGTCTGTGTGTGTGTGTGTGTGTGTGTGTGTATGTGTGTGTGTGTGTGTATGTGTGTGTGAGTGTGTGAGTGTATATATGTATGTGTGTGATTGTGCGTATGAGTATATGTGTGTGAATGTGTGCTTGTGTGTGTGTGTGAATGTGTGCATGTGTGTCTGTGTGTGTGTCTGTACGCAAGTGTAGAGTGCATGTATATACTGTATCAAAACAGGAATTGAATGAGGAGGGACTTGGGGTATGGTCACACGGTAAAGCACTTAGAGGTCATTGAATTGTTTTCCTAAACGTCAGCCCCAATGTCATTTGGCCGCACTGCAATAAATATTTAATTTACACACACAGACAAACACAAACTCATACACTCATGTGACACATACACACACACACACACACACACACACACACACACACACACACACACACACACAAAGTGGCAGGGAGGTTGGCGATATTGCGGTCACCTCTGCAAAGGTGGATTTCCCTGTGGGTCTCTGGATGCTGATGACTCGTCACAATTGGAAAAGGGTTTAACGGTTATGAGACCCATAAATCACAAGGACAGAGATGGCTTATAGATTAAACAATCTACAAACCAGTTTCCCTCTCTCTCTCTCTCTCTCTCTCTCTCACACACACACACACACACATGCAGATACACATGCACTCTCTCTGACTCTTTCTCTCTCTCTCTCTCTCACACACACACAGACACACATACACACATACAGATGTTCACACATGCATGCAAGCAAATACATACTGTATACACAAATCATATGGCCAGAAATGCAAATCCAAACACACACACACATGCACACCACACACTGCAACACACACCTCTGATCTCTCCATGATCAAATTAACCTCTGTAAGCAAACAATCTCACTTCGCAGTTCCACTTTCCAGTTTGCAATATGCAATTAATAATCTTCCTGAGCAACACACGCCAAAATGCACCCTTACATTAAGGCATTAGCGTCTGGTAAAAGGATAATTAGCCATAACACAATTACCCATGGCGAGCGCAAATTGCCTCTAATCAGGCAGCATCTGTCCCCTAGAGGGCACTGTAGTATCTTGTGGTACTGCTAAGTAAATAACGTTTATGAAGGATTTCTTTCTCTGCAGTGTGAAGGGCTCTGGGGAAAGCTGACATCCTAATGAAGTCAGAACAGAGTGACACAAGGCAATGTCAGAACTGGGGAAAAAGGGCATTAATCTGCCCAGTGATAAGGATGAGGTGTGGGAGGATAAGGAGTATGCGTGCGTGTGTGTATGTGTGTCTATGTCTTTGTGTATGTGTGTGTGTACTGAAAAGAACTGAGAATTACAGTCAGGACACTGAGATGATCTCTGCCATTAAACCAGTTACGGTATGTGTTTTTAGGTTGAAACATCTAAAAATGATCTAGAAACAACACTTAATGTAACTAATGTAACCCAATATTAAAAAAGCACTGTGTCCAGATATCCTCTGAGGTTAGCCTGTAAAGTAAATAGTTTCAGCCTGCCTTTCCTATCGTATTACATTCTACCAGGTGTGGCCTCTGTGTTAAACACAATGCAAGTGAATGAAATCTGCGTTCAAGACATCTCATAACCAAAAGTATTCTGTGTGAACCAGCAGATTTAAAGGGAATTGGATAGAATGTTCTGATTCCCTCATCTTTAATCTACTGATTAATAATCTGAAATAGCCGTTTCATGTTATGACAGGGAAGGGAAAAGTGCAATGTAATACCTACGCAGACTGAGGTGTGTGACGAGAATCTGAGTGTCTGGAAAGTGGGCCTGAACATAGGTGTGATTGGGATGTGAGTGTCACTGGGACTTGAAATGACTGGTCTGTGGGCATCCAGTGCAGCTCCTCCTCCCTTTGGAGTCATCCTGCTGACCAGTGCTGTTCTACTCAGCACTCCTCTCTCCCAGATGACCTTAATATGCAGTGCCCCCCCCAACACACACACACACTCCCACTCGCGGCCGCCCCTACACACACACTCTCGGCCGCCCCCACTTCACTCCACTCTACTCCACTCTACTCTATTCCCTCTCCCTGAATAACCATTTTCTCTCCGCGCCACACTAAGGCTGACTCCTCTGGCCGGCCTGATGACTCAGCATTGCTCCTGATTTTTGTCCTTAAAGCCCATGCAGATAACCAGCACCGGTGGTGGCAGGGACACGGAGAGAGTAAGGAAACTCGCTCTCTGTGTCATCATGTTTCAGTCCCTGAGCGAGAGAAAGAGACAGAGAGAGAGAGAGAGAGAGAGAGAGAGAGAGAGAGAGAGAGAGAGAGAGATGGAAAGAGATAGGCTATGAGAGAGAGACACAGACAGATATGCAGAGAGAGAGAAATACTGCTAATCAGAAGGGGACAGACAGGTGATAATCCCCAAGTCCTGTTGCACCACCACTGCGCTCTGCGTACCACTTTTGCTTTCTTAGTGTATTTCTTTCTTTCTTTCCTTCTTTCTTCCTTTCTTTTTTCCTCACACAGGACGACTCACCAACTCCATGACAGCTTAGACAGTCAGTCACCGCACAAGTGAGGAGGAAGAAATAAACACGGTGCCCTGCAGACCTCATAATCCTAACTACTAACCCAACTAAGACCCTGAATGACCCTGATGTGAGGTGGATGCTTACTGGAAAGAATCGATAGAGCCTGCATGGTTCATTGAGTGTGAATGGACTGTGCAAGAGTTAATCAACCCTAAAGTTAAGAGGCAATGGCTGTTTTGTTAAAGCCCTTTTAATTGTGAGTGCTTACGAGGACACTTGAATATTGGGGATTAATTAAAAGGAGCAAGTGCCAAACGAATTCCAGGGTCTTGTCTCTCTCGTCTCAGCACAGACAAGTCTGCTGGGACTGCTAGTGGAAAATGAAAGGGACAGAGGGAGTGGGTGTGTGCGTGTGTAGGATGGGAAGGAGGGCTGGGGGTTGGTGATGGTGGGGAGGGGGGAGTGTTGAGCGGCCAATCAGCCAACTGCAACTCTAACGAACAAGTAGCACCTGAGAGAGAGAAACACAGTGAGAGGCAGTGAACAAGAAACAGAACAGAACACCTAGACCTGTCTCACGGGCTGGGTGAGGTCATAGGATGCTTTACAAACACACACACACACATAATTCCCAGGGAGAGAGTATGACTTCAGTGGTAATTGAGAGACAGGTGTCGATGCAAGTGAGGGAAACAGAGGGAGATTAAATGTAACAAAGACTGGCAACAGTCTCATAAACATTCCATTAGCCTGAGAGTCCTCGCTCCCAAATCCTCCCCCCTTTCACACTAAATTCAGCGGAACTCTGAGCCACTCAGCCCCTTTGAAAACTGTGATTTACCTGCGACTAATACAATTGTGTCAGGAAGCGCTAATACAATTGTATCAGGAAACACAGACCATGCTGTGCGCACAGCTGAACAAAAACTGTGGATGGGGGACTCTGAGCTGTGTAACACTCCGCTCTCAGGTGTGCTGTAAGCCCCCTCTTTAATGAGAGCAGATAGACGGATTGAGGGACAGATGGAGTGAAAGAGAAGGGGGGGAAGGAGTTGCATCATGCTTGCTTCTGGCCTCAGGTGCACCTCAATTATTTCTAGAAGCTTCCTAACATGCTGGAGGATGGGAAGTGTTTGGACAGGATCATGAAGTTGTAAAGGATATCCTCACATGCATGTAACATGTAGAAGAAGGAATCTGTGTGTGTGTGACTGTGTGTGTGTGTTGGAATGTGTGTGCTGTTGTCATGGATGTTTTGCATGGTTGTGTATTTTTGCATTGTGACATGCATTAAAAATGGTGCAGTTGCACACTGTCAGTGTGAATGCATGTGTGTGTGTGAATGTATGCATGTGTGTGAGTGCGTGAGAAAGAGAGAATAAGAGAGATAGGAAGAGACAGCAGGACTGTGTCTCCTTCAAGCAGGATATCATTTCCATTATTTATCTCCTTCCCCAGAGCCGCAGGCAAACACTCGTCTATATTTCAAGTGTACACGCTTGTGTGCGAATGAGCAAAATGCTAAACGCTAAACGCTACTAGCAAGCAAGCAGCACCTGTACCTGCCCAGAGTCAACTTCCCATCACAACAGGTCAGATCACACATCGCAACACCATCTGCTGTCTACCTGCACACTAATGAACATACTTCTGCACAATCATGATTTATATTCCCATTACTATATTATGCAGTGATATAGGGATACATGCCCATGCATCATTTATGAAGCTATAATTGCCTTGCATTTTATTCCTTCAGCTGCTTAGTGTATCCATCAGCTGCTTAGTAATTTCAAATACAGAGCTCTGGAGATCATGCCATAGTTTATAATGGAGAATGTATAGTGTTTGTACAGTAGTAGTTGATGTACCATTAATTAATGACAATTAATGGTAATACTCTGACTGCTCGAATGATGACAAAAGACAGCCTGTGCAATCACAGCAATTCCTCCACTCTGAGTCAGGCAGGTAGGTCAATGTGGAGCTCAGAGAGAGAGTGTAAATATTCCTCTGAAGCTAGGCATGGCAAAGGAAGGCTTCATAAAGAGAGGTTCCTTCCTGAACACTCACATTGGGGTATAACTTAAGGCATAACTTAAGCAACTGTAACTTCTTTTCTCCTGATAATTTGTCAAGCTTGTTTATTAAATTTTTTTTCATCCAGTTTGCGAAATTTGGTTATCTTTAAGACTGTTTTGCAACAGACAGTATGAGGCTATAAACACACACACACACACACACGCACGCACGCACACACACACGCCTTAAATTTCTGCTTCTGTGCAGATAACTGTGTGTTGGCCTACAGTTGTCCATTGATCAACCATGAAATGTGACCCCGAGATAAGGGTTTCATATTGATCTGAGCTTCGAAATGGTTGCTGCTGATGTGGTTTTTACAAAAGGAAAGCTCTTCACAACAAACATGACACTCTCCATGTCTGAGCCTGGGAGATATTTTACAGAGGAGGTTAGGCTGGTCAACTACACATTTATTCAAAGAACCCAAAGCAAAGGGTGAACTCCAAGCCACCTAGACTTGCTAACTAGTTAGATGATGACTAGTTAGTGATGAATAGTGTTGATCTTTTAGACACGAAACTGCATAGAATGGAACTGTATAACTATGTCTGTGCTAAACATAGAATAATAATAATAAAAAAAACAGATTAACTCATGAATCATGCTTCAAGGTCTAAATAACTGTTTCATTATTTAACAAGCAATGTTTGTGAGATCTCTCATGCCTCTCAAGTTGCAACCCATATTTAAGCCCTAGTCGACTGTAGCTTTTTTAAACTTCTCTCTCTTTGCTCTTCCACATACCCCCTTCTCTCTCTCTGAATTCTCTTGCTCTCTCTCTTTCTTTCCTCTGTGCCTCTGCCATGTTCTCTACTCTTTCTTTCTCCTGCTTTCTGCGGTAAATCTGTTTGGCAGTTGCTTTAGTAAACTCCAAGGCAACTTAAGTCTCTAGGCGCCTGCCAATCATCTTTAGCGCTGATAGCGTTCGTGACATCACCGCCGGAGCACAAAGTGCGTGTCTCTGTGACAGCGAGCGGGGGATATGTCACCCTCTGACACCTGGCACGATGGGAGGTGACGGCCACAGTGGAGAGCTGGCAGTTGGCCCATCTGAGGCTTGTTCACTGTATTTCTGCTCTACAGAGGTCGTGATCATAAGTAGAGTCGAATGCTGCTCTCGTGTTAGTGGACACACATGATTGTGCAGAGAAATGAAATGGATCATGGAAGCAGAAGATACACACGTACACACTCATATCACACAAATGTATGCACTCAGGCGTGGACACACACACACACACACACACACACACACACACACACACACCCATATAAACACACACACACACACACAAACTTGTTTTTCAACACAATCATACTTCATCAGTTCGAGCAGTACCACTCCTGTAAAGGACAGCATGTGTTGTCCACAAGGACATCTGCAGATTGCACACATTTTTGTGTGTGCACATGTGTATGTGCATATGTATGAGAGACCCTTCAGGGCCTGGTGGGTGTATGTTGTGTGTGTGTGTGTGTGTGTGTGTGTGTGTCTGTGTGTCTGTGTGAGTATAATATGATAAAATTGTAAAAGCCACACACGTGTGGTGTTGTAGCATCTAGCCTAATCTCAATAATCTACTCCACCTCCAGGGGGCCACACTCTCAGTGTGCCAAACATAACAGGAACTCACACATAGACTATTTATAAACAAACAATACACACCCTCTCTCTCCCTGTCTCTCTCGTTCTCTCTCTCTCTCTTTCACGCACACACACACACACACACACACTTAGAATCATCACCTCAGACTCACACCACAGTAGCTGACAAAAGGTAAGAATTATTGAATGACTTTTCATGAAATTGTTACCCACCAGGTGTAAAAACTAGCCAGTTGTATGCTACTTCTTATTTTTAACTACATTGTGTTGTTACACCCACCAGTCACCCATATTGGGATCTGACTTTGTGGTGATGGTGATGGGGTCCCTTCAGACTGGCTACTGGGGGTTCATATCATATCAACTGCAGATCATGTCATCATGTTCGTATGAAGCAAACATGCACAGCATGATTCAGATGTGTGGCACAGCCAAACAGTCCCCTGAAGGACGTACGAAAACATAAAGCTTATTTTTGTCACACGCAGTCGCAAAAGAGGTTGGCTAAGAGGTAAGGAGGGTGTTAAAGACAAGACAGATCTCTAGGGAGGAAGATGTATGTAAACGTGTGTCAGTATTGTGATCGATCTGATAATCATAATTGCTATCACTGTCAATCATCTAGTGTGATAACACACATCATTGTCAGTAGCGTAATAGTCAACTCCATCACCCTGAGAAACGTCCAGATTCTGACACTAACACAATGGTTACCCACGGCCCCTTAGACTCAAGTGTCATTATAACCATGATTAGAGTCTTTGATAAACGCCATAACTCTTATCTATGCTGCCACTGCCATCTTCAATGACGTCTCGCACGACTTCTGCGCTTTGATCGAGCCATCAGCATCAGCATCAGCATCATCGTCGTCCTCCTTATCTTCACACACACACACTCACACACACACAAGCACACACACACACACACACACACACACACACACCAAGATATGGTCACACAAAAACACGTTTCACCAAACCACACATCGACACAAAAGAAAAAAAAAAACTCTGCCTCACATAGATGGTGTTAGGAGGAAAAATATACCTGTGTGCAAGATACAATACTGCACACACAAAATGCTTATTTTCCACAACCATCTTCTTAGCCACAGATGTTCATAGGTTTCATAACCAGAGCAAATAAGTCGATTTTCCTGTTCCCATTGACCAGAGATCAGTTTTCCAGGTGCTCTATTCTCCAGTCTATTCCCTCTCCACACACCAAACATCCCAATTCAACCCATCTCATCTCTACTGTAACTCATCCCAAAGCTCATTACAATTACGTCCCTCATCACACTCATCCCCATTGTAATATTCCAAGATATATCTCTCCATCTTTTGACTGACTCCACCAATCTCGCTACTTGTTATTTTCCTGTCTTTACAGTTTTTGTTGTTGTTTCTTTGTCTTAACATGCTTGTTTGTTTTTATCTTTACTCGTGTATATTTTAGTCACCTTCACATTTCACATTAGTGTTTCAGTTGTCCCAATTTATAACCCCGCTGAGAAGTCAACAGAATGACCTGTAAAACAGAATGAACTGAACGTGTAATAAAACTCCAGTTTTATTAGTGTTGTTTTCTTGAAATAAACATACAAACAAATAATAAAAACAACTCTCACAGTTAGCTCACAGCCTTAAGGTTGTCTAATGGTTACCCATTCCCTATTTTAGAAGTGAACGTGGGGGCCCCTGGGACAATATACTGGTGTGAGATAAAGGAATGGTGGTGTCGTGCAACCTCATTGGATGTGTATCGACACAGCCGTTCGGAGGAAAGTCAGGGGGTGTATGTGTGGTCTTGCACTATTTGCATTTCTACGGAGTGATGGTGTTCAGCACAGATACGTTTCATATGTGATTTAAGTGCAAATCCCTTCCTCTCATTTTTTTCTATCTCTCTCTCTCTGCGTGTGTGTGTGTGTGTGTGTGTGTGTGTGTGTGTGTGTGTGAGTGTGTGTGTGCGTGTGTGTGTATGTAAGCACACATGATATGCCTGCTTTATACTGCATAGAGTCAATGCTGTTCAGCAGCACCAACATGTCAAGGTATAAGCTCGATACTGCCCTCAGAGCTTCACCACAAAAACACACATACACATACATACACACACACACACTCACACAGAGAGAGAGAGAGAGAGAGGGAGGGACATTTAGCACATGAAACTGAGAAAATAAATTAGAACATTTGAGGAGGGAGTCTGGTTGTACGTGAGTGATGTGAGTGGGGGGTGGGGATGTGTGTGGTGTTGATTTGTCTGCTACAGGAAAATGAAGATCTTGAGGTATTTCTTTGTTGTCTTTGTATGGAGCTGCGTGTGAGTGTGTGTGCACTGGAGAGAGAGAGAGAGAGAGAGAGAGAGAGAGAGAGAGAAAGAGAGCATTAATTAAACTGAGTGTGTGTGAGTAGGTGAGTGAGTGAGTGTGTGTAAGTGTGTGTTGCTCTTGATAGCAGGCATTATAGATTGTGTGTGGGATGAAGATGTATGAGATTCTGCTGCAGTGAATAAAAAAATAAATAAACAAACATCTCAAGGTACCTGTGGTGACTGTGTAAGTATGTGGGAGGTTGTATGAGTACGCCTGAGTATAAGGATGGGTGTGAGAGTTTGTCTGTGAAAGAATGTGAAAGAGGAAAAAGGAAAGATTGAAAGAAAGAAAGAAAGAGAGAGAGAGAGATGGGGGAGAGGGAGAGTGCTATTGTGCAACAGTTTCATAAAGCATTTGCAAGTAAACATGCATTGCTATACAATGTTTGCTTTATATGGTATATAGGCTACATGTATGTGCATATTTTTCATATACTGATGAACACCTCCCATTCTCTATTGGATCACTTCAGATATTGGCACCTTGTGTTGGACTGATTACCATAGCAACTGCATGTGCATTCTCTCTCTCTCTCACACACTCAATCTTTGCTTGTGCGTGTGTGTGAGTGTGTGTATGTGTGTGTACATATGTGTCTATATACTGTATATATGAGTACATATATAGATTTGCTTGTGTATGTGTGTGTGTGTGTTTGTAATGGTGTGATGGGTTAAAGATTTGAAAAAGGGCTATATAAACAACTACCTTTGTGCAGCATCTGAGTCTAACCTGCATTTTCACCAGACTAAAATGTTCACAGGAGCACACTGTCTAAAAATAATTCTTCATATCTTCATAATCTCTTTGGATTACAACAGCTTTGTGTGAGGATGTCTCGGGATTGGCACAAATCAGTTCTTTTCACAGTACAAATTCCTCTTTTTGGCAGAGATGAATACATAAATGAACAGGCTGATGACTCCCCAGTCCTAATTATGTATTTTACTGCATATAGTGTATTCATGAGAGAACTAAGGAGTAAATCCATAAATCCCGTAGTCTTCACCACATTGTATCTTCTAAAACCATATTCTTATTTTTAGTCAACTTCCAGCACAAACTCTCATTTGTCAGTATTGTGATCCATCTGATAATCATAATTGCTATCACTGTCAATCATCTAGTGTGATAACACACATCATTGTCAGTAGCGTAATAGTCAACTCCATCACCCTGAGAAACGTCCAGATTCTGACACTAACACAATGGTTACCCACGGCCCCTTAGACTCAAGTGTCATTATAACCATGATTAGAGTCTTTGATAAACGTCATAACTCTTATCTATCCTGCCACTGCCATCTTCAATGACGTCTCGCCCGACTTCTGCGCTTTGATCGAGCCATCAGCATCAGCATCAGCATCATCGTCGTCCTCCTCATCTTCACCTCCTCCCAACTCACCCCAACCCCCCCCCCCTTCCTCCTCCTCCTCCTCCTCCTGGAGCCTCCTGTTGATATGTGCAACATGCGGGAGCAGAAGCTGTGTGTGGGACTGGCAGCATGTGTGCCTTCTTCTACTGTTTGCAGCACAGATGGGCACTAATCTGAGCAAAGACAGAGGTCTGTGGAGAGAGAGAGAGAGAGAGAGAGAGAGAGGACTGCACTGAGACAGAGAGATGGCAGGGAAACTGGGTGGGGGAGTTAGAGGGGGGAGAGGGTGGTGGGGGAGGCTATAGGACGGGGGGAGAGAGGGAGGTAGGGGGGAGGAGAGAGAGTGAGGAAAGCTATCCCACCGATCTGTAGTTCTCACTCCCCTCCTACTGCTCTCTCTTGCTCCCTTCTTTCCCTCTTCTCCCATGTTCCCTCTCTTTCTCTCTTTCTCTATCAGCTTCCTTCTGTCCCTCTTTCCTCTCTCTCACACACAGTCTTGGTCTTCATTTTTTGGCTCTTCATCTACTTTTCTATCTATCAGTTTGCTCTATCATTCCGCTGTTGTTGTCCAGTGTTCAGCTTGCATAAATATGATCTAATCTTTTTCCTGAGGTTCTTCTTCTTGTTTTGCTCACTCCCCCCCCCCCCCCCACACACACACACATACACACTCTCTCTCTCGCTCTTTCTCTCTCTCTCTCTCCCTTGCCCCAGACAGTAAACCCCAACACATCTTTGATTCTCTGCTTGAGAAATGAAGATGGTGAATTTCAAAGAGAATCATCTTCTGCTGACGCATAGCATCCCACTCTAAGGCTCTTGCCGTTTTATCTTTCCCTATCTCTCCTTCTCCCTCTCTCCTGCATACAAGCTCACACACACACACGCACACACAGGAACATACCCACACACACCTCAGTCTACTCTCTTCCACTCCCTTTTTCTCTGACTGTATTGCTGATTTTTGTCTCTGAGTACTTGGTACACTCCCCTTGTGGCACACACTGTGTGACATTCTTTATCTTTAACCCCCTTTCCATTTCATTTTTTTTTCACTTTCTTCATCTCTTTCATGCTCTTTCTCTCTCTCCCCCTCTCTTTCTATCTTTCACTCTGCCCTCTCTGTCAGGAAATGTGGCCATCCCTCCTCTCCTGTCCTCTCATTCCCTGTAGCCGCACTTGTTATCTGTTGGGGGGGGGGAGGGTGCTCTTAGTTATTTCAGAGTGACTTTGTTTGCTGTCATGGTTGAAGCGTGGAAATAAGCACATCTTTAGCCTAACACCCACATCTCCCCAGGGCTCAGAGACATAGGTTTATTTATATCTGCAGCACCTTTATGCCTGCTTCTCCCTCTCTCCCTCTCTCTCTTTCTCCCTCTGTCTCTCTCTCTCTTTCTCCCTCTCTCCCTCTCTCTCTTACTCCCTCTCTCTCTTTCTCTCTCTGTCTCTCTCCTGTGCAATCCTCTTTCGGCACGCCTGGGAGAGAAACCTGCCAGGTCCCTTCATCACGCCGGTAAGTCACAGGGCTCGCGTAATTAAGATAAACAGGTCCGTAATTATAGAGCTGCAATTGGCTTGATTACTGCGGGACCTCCTTGCGCTCGCTGGAATGATACACCGCCATGCCACGGAAACGCGCCCGAGTGTCAACAGATAACACACTCGAGCCTGATGATTACCATGGCAAGCGGCGTGCTGTCATAATGTCTTCACTAAGTCATGTCATGTTACACTGGTGAGTGTTGTGCATTGTCTCTAGGCTGATGCAGAACGTAAGTCATCATGAATAATAAGTAATGATTATACTCTGCCTGAAGACTGGGTGGACAGTTGAGGCCAATGGCTGGCGACCTGTGCGTTTAGTTGACACAGACCACAAAATCTTGAAGAAAATCTCCAAAAAAAAGTTTGGTATGTGAGAAAAGCAAAACAAAACAAAACAATAACCTGACAGGAAAACACACATACACTAACTCCCCAACAGCCCCCTGGTCTTGCCTGTCAAGACAACATGCCAAACCACTGCCTGCTGTTTCTCCCCGACAAAAGCACAAGCACTCTGCACAAGCTTGGATGACAAGTTATCAAAACGAGGTAGCAGTCAGGTAGCTGAAGTACTGAGAGGGCCCTTGCTGGAGCCCTGTGGAAAAAAACCCAAAAAAACCCAACAAACACGTACCTCTGAAGCTGACGTTGAGCAGGAAGTCCCTATAGAGCTTCCTGCCATCCAGGCTGCGCATGGCGTCGCAGAGCAGCGTGGTGTTGGAGCAGAGGGCCCTCTGCATGCGATGGAGGGCATGTGCCATGGCGTAAACCGCATTCACCACGAACATGATCTTGGACTCTGGCTCGAAATTGGATTCGTTCACGCCCATGGTGTGCTCGCACGGCCTCTGGGACGCGCCGATGGTGATGCCGTTGCCACCACTGCTCCCACCAAGCGAGCACTGGAACTTCTGCTCCCAGAAGTCCCGGTACCAGGGGTTGCGGGCGTTGTTCTCGGGACGCAGCCGCATGAAATGCCGGTTGAATTCGGGGACGGGGTGCGCGGCCAGCTCCAGTGTGATGGCGCCATCAGCCGTTGCCTCATTGCCCTTGACGATGCTCTCCTGGGCGCCCCAGCCATCGCTGGCCACCCACAGGAAGGAGGCATTGAGACGGGCGGCGGCGGCCAGCAGCTCACGTGCGTCGTCGCTTCGCAGGAAGAGCACGGCCACGCGGGCGTTGGGCTTCTGCTGCAGCTGCCGAACCACCGCCTCGTAGGACGAGCGCTTGGAGCTCGAGCGGCCTACCTTCTCGGAGGTGGCGATGCAGATGTTGCGCAGACGAGCCTCCTGCTCAAAGGCCTCGATGCCAGTCTCGCCATAGTCACCCTCCGACGCCACCGTGGACACGTAGGTCCAATTGAAGAGACGTAGGATTTCGGCCATGGCCTTGGCCTGGTAGAAGTCGGGTGGCACCGTGCGGGCAAAGTAGTCGTAGCGGCTCTTGTCGCTCAGCTTGGCACTGGTGGAGGCGTAGCTGATCTGGGGGATTTGGAAGAGCCGCAGCAAGTTGGCAACCTGCGGGGAGAAAGAAAAAAAAATGAACGAAAAAAGTGCAACACAAAAAATGAGACTGAGTGTCAAGAGAGTGAAAAAAAAACATGAGAGGAGAGAAAGAAAGAGAGAGAGAGAGTGAGAAAGAGAGAGGATCACAGATGTAAACACTGTTTTCGATCAGTGAGTCAGTACTGCCTGAATTATTTAGCCACGCTCTCTAAAAAACACAGCATTTCTTTTTCAGTTTCTCTTTTGCCTGCTTTCCCCATCCAGTAACATTAGCCCAATTAACATTTAACACATGCTCCCGACGGTGCCCGAGCATAAGACATGCTTTGCTCTTTGGTCAGACGCAGTGTGTTTCTGACACTTCAAAGGGCACTGCAGACCGATGCTCCTCCATAAGTCTGATAAAACCATGCACTCTGGGAGAGGTGATATTTTATTAAGCATGGTTCTGCTCAGACAAGATGCTCTGACATGATACAGTTGCGTAAATAATCCAGGCTTTTGGTGGGGGGGAGTGACAGATCTTGACGTGTTTCGGTATGATATCGTATCAAAGAACTGTGCTATGTCATTTTAAGCCCGGATAGTTTCTTGACAGTGAAGCATTTGCGTGTGTGTGTGTGTGTGTGTGTTTTGGTAGCTGTCAGTGTTTGCGTATGTGTGTAATGTGTTACTGTTTTTGTACATATATATCTTAGTGGAGAACAGTTTATTGTGGCCATCCTGTTTTTGACAGTTATGAATGGCAACGATCAGGCTTGATGCGTCATGACATCAAGTCTACAACCCAGTCTACAAGACAGTCCCTGTACATGTTTGAGCGACCAAGCGACTTGTTTGTGTTCCAGTCCCTTTGCCGCGTGTTAGCTCAGCACACATACCAGAGATGCTAAATGACACCCACACAGTGAGCCCCGGCCTATCTGGGACCCACAGCGCTGCTTCTCACCCCCCCACCACCACACATACAAACTCACACACCCCCCCACAAAACCTCCTCCACACCATACTACCCTTCTCCTACCCCCTCCCCTCACACTCTAACTGGTGCACAGCGGCAGCACTGGCATCTGCTCGCAGCTGATAACCTGTTTCCTTTTCTCACACCTCACTCACTTCAAACATCACAGACCGCGGAGCTGTCGCTGCCCTGACTTCGATCGCCGCTTGTTGTTCTAAATTCCTTTGTGGGCCCAGTGGGGGGAGACAATTAAGCCTCTGGCCAATGGAGTCGCTGTAGGTGACATGTTAGGGGGATGTGCTGAAGTCAAACATGAGGAAGTGAGAGAGAGAGAGAGAGAGAGAGAGAGAGAGAGAGAGAGAATGTTCAGTATGGGGGTTGGGTGGGGTGGAGGTTTGAGGTGGTTATAAAGTGTTGCCGTATGTTCATCTCCAGTAATGGAATGGGGTTTTGATGCCCAAAAAAGGAGAAAAGAGAGAGTAGAGAGAGTAGCGGCGGTCGCAAATAGCAAACATTTGCATTTAGTTCTGGATGGTTCAACACACAACGATTGAGTTGCCTTTCCTTGTGGATAAATAGAACTTAAAAGGGGAAATAACCTTTGGAATTACCCCATGGAGAGATGGAGATGGTTAAAAGAGAGAAAGACACATGATATCTCTTGGAGGGTGTGTGGTGTGTGTGTGTGTGTGTGTGGAGTGGGTGGTGGTGGTGAGGGAGCAGAGATCCTTTAGCCAATCCAAACACAATCTTTGCATAGTGGGGAAGAAACAGTGACTAATTGGTGGTGATGAAGGGCCAGCGGAGAAAAGCATCAGTTAAAGAGAACAAACAGAGGATGAGGTCACACTATTTAGACCCTCTCTCCTGGAGAGCCAAAAAGATATGTCTGTGAGGATACAATAATACATTGACAGAGAGACAGAGAACAACGAGTGTGTGTGTGTGTGTGAAGGGAGAGAGAGAGAGAGAGACATGAAAAGAAAAGCTGAAAGAATGAGCGAAAAGGAAAGATTATGGATTCCAGAGCCGATAGGGAGGAGAGCAGCCTTTTGTGAAGTCACCGAGGGAGGGTACGTAGCGGTGGCAGCGGCGGCGGTGATGGCGGTGCGTGTGTGTGTGTGTGTGTGTGTGTGTGTCGGGGTTGGGGGTGGGGGTGGGGGGGTGGGTATGCTAAACTATGCAAATGCCTCTGCCTCTGTCACTGGTGCTACTCGAAAGCAGAGGCACACAATGCACACAATGCCATAGCGATAGCTTTAATCTGGGCACGTATCCGGCTGGGTGGGGTGGGAGGAGAGAGAGAGAAGGAGAGGGAGAGAGAGAGAAAGAACGAGGGGGGCAGAGGGAGAGAGAAAGTGAAAGAGAGAGGAGGAGTATGGGTGGATGAAGAGATGTAAATTGTGGCCCAATAGACACTAGACACACCAAAAAAGGGTGTTTGTGCGCAGTAAGTGAGTGTGTGTGTGTGTGTGCGCACGCATATTTGAGTGTGGGTATGGGGAGGCAATGAGAGTTCTCACGAACACACTCACTCTTAAATAATGGATCAGGTGCTCTCTTCGAGAGTGAAAGTGGTCGGTGTTTGTTGTTGCGAGTCAGCGCCTGCCGAGTGCAGGGCCCCGAAATGGAAACACTTTCGACAATAAATAAACAACAGCATAAACAACGTGGCAAAATCGAAAAACTAATTATTCCGAGGCTGCTGTGGAAAGTCCAAAACGATCAGGCATCTCACTGGCTGATGCCATAAATGTCAGTTCCCAACACACACACACACACACACACACACACACACACACACACACACACACACACACACACAAACACAGAAAACCAACAGCTTTTATGCTTCACCAAACAAAGATCTAATTTAGTTTTTTTTTGCTCTCCACCTTCATCTACATTCACCCGAATACATTTAGGAGAGCTTTTGAGATGAAGATCATGATGATGATGATGATGATGTGTCAACTGTGCCTAGCAGAGTGCCATACATCAAATAGCTCTGTCAGCTCAGACGCTGTAACAAAATGGTCCTATAGACATTTGTCTCAACATACTGCACTAATGAGTTGCACTATTTCCATAATCTCTTTGTCACGTTAGGCAAAGAGGCATCAAACAATTTCAAAGCCTCTATATCTCCCTGGCAAAATGGCCACTCAAGTCAGTGGCTATGAACAGAATTGCAACATCCACGACCCTGATGCATTGCTTTTGAAGGCATCTCCTGCACCGTGGCTGATAAGTGGAGTTCTCTGACAATGAGACAAAAACTCTGCTTGTGTGTGTGTGTGTGTGTGTGTGTGTGTGTGTGTGGCTACACCAGATAGCAGAGTGCCACATGCTCTCTTCTACACTTGGATCTGAGATTCCTTTTCGCAGTGCCTGCTGTACCTTCTCTGTCCATGATTTACAGCTATTAATTAAACGTCCATTAGCTCAGCATACATTCCAGTGAGGTCCCCTCCGACAGCTGCCTGCCAAGCTCAAAGACGGATGACTTCAATCTCAGGAGATATTTGTGAAGAATCAAAGCATCCAAGGCCCTTTATACTCCTCTTGGATGGCTAACCCAGCTACAGGCTTGTCCTGCACCTCTGCTCTTCACTGATTCCCTTCTCTTCCTTCATGGCTTCGTTAGTCTGCTCGCTGCTTGTGTTGAAAACCTTGGTTAGAGCTTGCATGTTATTGTGAAAATGTTGATGGAAGAAACAGTTACATTCTTGGAAAGTTGAGGAGAATTCTTGCCAAATATTGTTCACTGCAAATTTGACTGATCTTATGAACTGTAAATGGAGAGTGAAATGTCAGCAAGCACATAGACAGGCACAAAAGTTAGCAAAGAGAACTAAAACAGCCTAGAACTGCCTCTGGGTGACAAAGGCAGTGAGCCGTTCTAGAGCCAGTGGTTAGGAAAGGCTTCTAGGTGTGTCACGTCTAACTGGACTGCATTTGTGTGGCGCTTTTCCACACCGGAGCTTCTGAGTGGTGCACAATGAACGCCTCACATTCTCTCCCCATCCGGGCTCAAAGACAAGACAGCCGTGCAAGGCAGCGAGGCAGCACATCGCTCAGCTGCTGCACAATAGGCCTCGCTCAAGGTCACTTCCATAGAGAGTGTGGAGGAGCAAGATTGGAACAGAAACACTTGGGGCACCAAACAACTGCACTACCTTTTTTAATTCCCTCAGAAAATCTCATTCATTTTCATTTATATTTTTTTTACACATACTGTTTGTATCCTTTTCAAGGTTTTGTGACACAATAAACCCATGTTAAGAATTTAACTTGCAACACAAAAGTTGATATTTACCATAATTCCATGAATACTTTGTATGAATAATGGCAAGTATACTTTTGCTATTTGGGAACGGTTGAAGGATTCATAGAACACCCTTTTAAAAGTTTTTTTTTAAAAAGAAACCTTAAAAGGTCATTAGATCTTGTGGAAGTCTATGACTTTTCTTTTGAAACGTAGGCATGAAACTGATGAAACTGACATATTAAAGAGACGACTCTGAGAGACACTTCAATGTTGACTGTTCTCACAATCGACTTTTGAACTTTTATGGCTCTGTATGGGCGTGAGTGTAAGAGTTGCTTTGAAGTTTTATGCTTGCAAAGTCATACTGTCTGTGAGAAACAATCACATTTAACTTGTTAATGTTAACATTAGATATTAGACATTAGTTAATATATTAATATATTAGACATGAGTTATAAATGTTCATTGAGACCCATCTGTCAGTGTCACATGTGACCCAGATGTGGCAAACAATTTGAGTACCTCAGTCTGAGTTTAGGTTTGGTCTGGATACCTAGCTGTTATCTCCCATCTCTGAGACAGAATCATCATCATTTGTAGATCAAATTGTTTCTTGATTTTGGTATTTGGTGTTAAGCCCGCCCCAATTGCGGTGAGGGTAAAAACCTGTTTCTGACTAGCTAGCTATCTCAGGCAAACAAAATAAAGTGTAAATAGGCTTGGTGGCCACACTGAGCTCTAGAGCAAAATGAAATTGCTTGCAAATCAGGATGGGTTTTCCCAGGCTGGCACAGTGGAGTAACCTTGGTAAACTGTTCTGTAATCTAATAAATGTCAAGACCATTCGCTCTGTTAAATGGCTCCTGCAAAGCTGCCAACACATATACATCAAAACCTCAGCCTGTACATCAAAATGACATAAATTTCATCTGGTCACAGAATTCCTGAAATACCTAGTAATTAATTCCTGACATGGCCATACAAAAATAGCTAACTTGCCATGGCTTTTTCATGACTGAAAACAGTCCAATCTGGTACCATTCTGTCCATGAGATATGAGCCCTAAAATCTGGAATCTAGGCACAATCTCAGCAGAAGGACAAAACAGACACACTGGATGTCTCTATTCTGTGTTTGCCAAAAACAGTGCACACAGTTTGGCACACCCTAGTAAGGATGTTCACAGGCTATTGCTATCTCTGTAAAAGTTTTCTTGTAACTTTGTTTTGAATACAGACCATTAATCCTAAAAAACACATCCCTTGCAGACCTATCCTATAGGATCTTAAACCAGCATTTCTAGACTAATTTATAGCCTCACAGTGGAGCAAACCATTAATAAGACCTTATCATTTCTACATTAAATGTATGAATTAAAGTATGAATTTACATGTAAAACAAAGATGTGAACAAAACCGTGAATTTCAATACTGTTTAATTTCTACCTCCAGAGAACCAACAGTGACTTTTTCAAAAATTGTTTGTTTTTACATGAATTTCTACATGTAAAAAGGTAAACTATGTTCATATGCATCACATTGTTCAGATTGTGAAATAGTTGTCAGAGGTGTGATTGTGCAGTATTTGTCTGACCTGTATGGACACACTGCTGTAGGAGCCTCCGATGACCCCAGCGATGGCGAGCGGGCTGTCCTCCTGCAGTGCGTATGAGCCGTCTGGGCAGATGAACTCTGTGTCGTCAACCTTGGTGAGCGAGGCGCGCACAAACTCCAGTGCCTGCTCCAGGGCGTAAGTATCGCGTGAGCACGTGTCCAGGATGTGTACGCCCAGCTGTACACCAGGCAGCAGTGACATGTCCTCGTTGATGCGATCGATGGCGAACAGCATGGCCTCCAGACGCTGGATTCCCCGGTCCTCGTTGATGCGCCCGCACTCGTCCATGCCCAGGCCCTTCTCGTGGATGGGGAAGAGGCCACCCAGAACCAGGTCGCCATCGATCTTGATCTCTCGCCGCGGGGAGTCGCTGCTGGACGGCAGCAGCAGCCTGGCCCCCATCAGGGCCAGCAGAAGAGGCCTCACCCCAACTGGCATGGCGTGGTCAGGTCACAGGGGTGGAGGTGCGTGGCACAGAGGGGGTACAGAGATGGTGCTACGTGCAGTGGTGGTGGTGGTGGTAGTGATGGGGGCAGGGGAGAAGGGGAAGGGGGGAGGGGTGTCTGTCTTACCGGGGAGCTAAGAGGAGAGGATCGTCAGGGGAGCATGCGACTGCCCCGTCGGTGGGCCATGTAACAATTAACGGGTGCTCTGCGGGTTCACACATCGAGGGGTGTGCACTGAAAGAGAGAGATAGAGAGAGAGACTGAGAGAGAGATAGATACAGAAGATAAGCCAGAAATGATAATTCAAAAATCTAATTTAACTCTATTAAGTGAAACAGGTGGATTAAAAGATATTAGGCAGTATAGGGTATTGTTGACAATAACTAAAGCATATCCCCTTTACAAAAATACCTTTGGTTTGACCTCTTTTATATGCTCCTGCTCAATACTAGCCCTTGTCCCGAGTGAACCTTCCCTCCCCAGTCTGACGTAATGAACTCTCCCCACAGAAAGCCACAGAAGGCTTTCAGTGTTGACCGCTGCCGTCACCGCTGCTGCCCAGGGCCCTGGTGGGTGCCTGTGGAGCCGTGCTTGTGTCTCTGATGGACGGAACAAACAAAAGTTTTTCTTGCTCCACACTTTCCAATGGCTTAATTAAATATGGGCCTGAGCCCCCATTGGCTAGGAGGTGCTAATGCCACTCAGATGAGGGAGCTGATATCTAAGCTCACGTTTTGATCTCAGGGCTCGGAAAAGCCTCCTTAATCTGATTTCCCCTTCTGCAGATTCCCTAGCCGACCGTGCATTTATGTGGCGTGCCAAAAGCCTGCCTCATTTTTTTTTTCCTACTCAAATCTCTTCCTCTCTCATTCTCTCTTTTTCTTGTTTCCCAGCTTT
The DNA here is from genome assembly GCA_027481765.1 of Tenualosa thibaudeaui. Taxonomy (NCBI): domain Eukaryota; kingdom Metazoa; phylum Chordata; class Actinopteri; order Clupeiformes; family Clupeidae; genus Tenualosa; species Tenualosa thibaudeaui. The sequence continues at coordinate 17,501,488 of JAIFZK010000007.1, forward strand.
TTTCTCTCCCCCCCCCCTTCTCTCCAATGCCTTGGCATCTGCACAAAGTTGAGCTGCCTGTCCTAGGGATTCGTCCAAACCTTGGATAATACTCAACCCCGCGCGATGGTATCTCATCCAAGCGAGGCCGGCACACAAAACAGCCGACACGCAAGTTCTTGGCCCGCGCCGCTGAGCTGAGCTGAGCTGAGCTGGAGCAGAAGCGAGAGCGGAGACAGAGGGAATGAGAGAGGGAGAGAGAGAGTGTGTGTTTTGTGTCTGTGTGTGTTGTGTGATAGAGAGAGCTCTGCTGTAATCTGGCCCTGCTTCCTCCTTAGCACTCGGGGACAGCAGGCGCTAACGAGCCAGGAGGACAATGTGTTTGTTTATGTGTGTGATGGGCTGTGTGTGTGTGTGTGTGTGTGTGTGTGAGAGAGAGAGAGAGAGAGAGAACATTTGTATATATGCATTTGCCTGATGAGTATGTGTATGTGGGAAAGTGTCATATATGTATGAGTCTGATGGATAATGTTTATGTGTGTCTATATTTCTCCGGCTGTGTGTTTTATATATATATATATATATATATATATATATATATATATATATATATATATTATATATGTGTAATGTGAAAGTGTGTGTGTGTGTGCGAGTGTGTGTGTGTCCATTTTGTTTGCTCCCCATATATTATTATTTCTTTCTCTTACTGTCCCCTTTCTTTCCCCCTGTCTCTCGTCCCTCTTGGGAGATGGGCAGTATGGTATCATGGGTAATTTTTGAGAATGTCATCAACAGCTGGCAGAAGTTCAGCCTCTCGAGGGGGATGATGCTGCTTCAACCTCAAAGGGTCAGAAGAGTGAGAAAGTGGGCAGACTTTAGCCACAAACCTGAGCCCAGCATAGGTCCACTAACTCAAAAGCAATAAGATAGTTCAAATAGAAATTGTGTGTATGTGTGTGTGTGTACATGTATCTGTGTATTTGTGTGTGAGCTGATGCAAGAGGTGTGTTTCCAGACAGAATGAAATGGGAAAATAGTGACTCTACTCCTGTTGTCAGTGAGTGGTTACTCACCATGAGGAAAGATGGACACCAACCTGAATCAATTACATATTCACTATCATGGCTCTTAACTGATTTAAAATTTATGATAATGCAAAATCAAGTAAATCAATAATAATACAAAGCTAGTTGATAAAATTAAGATGGATAGTTAACCTGACAAGCAGTTTTACATTAAGCCAAAACATTGATACAAAAATAGCTAAATGATTTGACTGACCCACATATCCTTGGTCACTGAAATTTTGATCTGATTAATAATTCTCAACTAGTTGAGAAGCTGACTCATTTTACATGTTTGTATCTAATGTGCTCTGTGATCAACTTCTTCTTCAATATAAACATTCAGTGACCCTTTCAGTGGCATCACAGGAATCCCCTAAACATGATCTGTCCCTACAAGATCCAGACCCATTTTCTAATCCAGAAAACAGGTGTTAGAGGTGCAGCAAATGTAAGAAAACAAATAGTCCAATAACTCTGCAAAACATTGCTAAAAGATGATGTACATTATGGGATTATGTGGATATTCTTTTTCATTGCATTACTGTTCTTTTTTCCTCTTCTAGTAAGAAGTGAGAACAGGCTGAAGAAAATTGTGATGTTGCTGCTGAGAATATACTAATTGGATAAGTTTCTGCATGTAGTTCAAAGTGTGTCTGATGTCTGATTATTACCCTGATAATACACTACTGGGGCTGAGGCAACATAGAGTACGAAGTGTTCAGATCCATGGGCATGAAACTCAGGAAGGACTGCAAGACACATTTTCAGGCATCAGCCAAGACACACATAAGAAAAAAAAATCACACTTATATTGAATATCTTAACTGTGCATCTAACACTGTTCTTGTTTCCTTTTTTATCATTAGTATTCACCTTATTTGGCTGAAGTCTCCGTCTGAAAGAGGTGACAGGTCTTTTTTCGACAGGGATCACTGCTAAGCTAAATAAGTGAAAATGTCTTGCCTTCAGACTGATCATTGTCTCCCATCCTTAAACACTTGCCTCTGGCTAATCATGCTAATTAGCCGCCTGGGATGGGACGCAAGCAGAGCACAGGGCCTATTTTTTTTTTTTTTTTGGAGTGGGTGGGGGGAGGGGGGCTTAGAAATTAATTGGTATTTCTCCCAGGCTGTTCCTTAACAGCATGCCTAAATCAAACAGCTAGCTCATAAAATCAATTCTCAACTCCTGTGCCAAACAAAAAAAAATCCAAGTCCTTTTCTTTGTCATTGTTCTCCACTGGTAGTTCTATTTGCTATAGGAAAGAAGGGCCCAAAAAAGAAGCCGTTGGGGGGAAAAAAAGAGAAGCCTTTAGAGGATAGAAAACCTGCATGTAAAAACAGCGATCATTCACACGGCTTTGCTGCAGGATTTGCCTTGGTTACTTTAATGTCTCCTGAACGCCTACACACTGTAACTCTGCTGACGTCAGACGAACGGAGCACACAAAGCACAGAGCAACCTCTCCAGTCGCAGGAGTCTAACAGCAGGCTAACATCCTCCACAAGCAAAGGAAAACTCAGAGCAAAGCATGGGATCATCACATCATAGCATATATCCTCCAACATCATCAAATTATCATGCATATAAAATCATATTAGCAGCCATTAGGGATTAATCACAATAGGACGTGGGTGTGACTGATACTTGGAGCTGTCTTAATGATTGAAAGGGTGGGTGGGTGTGTGGAGTAATGGCAGTTCACCCAGGTCAAGGAAGCTGCCGTGCCATGGATCCCTCATTACACAGGTCACCATGCCAAGGGAAAATGAGTGAAAGAAAGTCGCTTGTATGGGCGTTCAACCGAGCCTGGATACGGGTGTTAACTCTGACCCCAGTGACCCCAGTGACCCACACTCTGATTCTCCACCCCACCCACCTCACCCCACCCTTGTGTTTAATTGCAGACACTGGGGCTGGGGGGGGGGTTGTCTGCAGGATGCTCTTGGCAACTTGTGAGTGAAACAGATGCTGACCTCTGCACCTACAAGCTCTACAGGCCCCTTGAGGATGGTGGAGGGTGTGAGGGAGGCGGGGCGGGGGGGGGGTCACTTCCTGTGTGGGTTTGTCACAGCATCTTTCCACCCCCACTGACACAAGTGTGAAGAGGTAACACCAGCCTCTCTCCCTTTCTCTTTCTCTCTCTATCTGTGTGTGTGTGTGTGATAGAGGGGGAGAGAGAGAGAGTCTCTGGGAATTGAGTATTTGTGTTTCAAAGTTAGTATGCTTGATTGATATGCATGACATCTATGGTACATGTGTGCACGAGTTAAGCAATGAAGTTAGTGTGTGTGTGTGTGTGTTTGTGTTTGAATTAGTGTGTGTGTCAGTGTGTATCACACATGAGCATGTGTGTTTGGGTAGCTGTCAGTGATCGCGTGACTGAAGTTGTGTGTCAATGCCTGTTCCCTCACATTGTGGTGATGGCTGGAGCGGGTCTGTTAGCAGGTTGCGCTGCTCCACTCTAGTTGCCTCACACACTGGGGGTCAATTTCAGACTCACTCCGATGCCTCGCTCCCTGCAGGGACCCTGTGTCGAAATGTGTATAACAACTCCCTGAGTTACAGAGCCTCAGCAGCTGAGTACTAGGCAATACAGCACAGTGGCTTTCAGCAGGGCACCACACAGCACAGCACAGCACAGCACAACATGCTAAGATTTTTTCAACCCGAAAACAACACTCTGTTAACTGTCTTTTATTTTTTTTTGTAAAATTGAAGGCACCGAAAGGGGGCCTGAGGTGAAAAGACATAGATGGGTGAGCAAGAGAGGTGACAAACAAGATTTGGGAAATCAGGCCATGCTAACACCTTAGCCTTTAGCTTAATATATTATTTTTTACTCAGACTTGTGAATGGGAGAATTCAGGCAATTTTGCCACCCCCACCCCCCCATTTCTTGAGCTTCGGTTCAGTGTGTCTGTCTAGCTGCCTCTCTGCACCAGCAACGCAATAGCTGGACCAAGTCAGGACTGCTGTCTAATCACAATTTAACATTCAATCGATTCCCATTTAGAATGAAATCAGCTGTAATTGACAGCGTCACCTACTGAACAACCTCATAGGTGTGCCGGCAGTAAATCAGGATGAATTGGCTCGCATTTCATGCCTGTTCGGGTGGATCAGTGAATCCCGCTTGATTTATTGTGGCAATTTGGTTTTGTTTACGACGCAGCAGAAGCGATCGACATGCTGCAACATATACTTTCTGACCGCCCTGTAAAACACTTTGACTTCCGCCGCAAATCCTGATCTTCGAGGGCCAAATCACACAGGATGCGTCTGCAAAGCAGGGGGTGCACTGACATGCATCGGTGTGTTAGCCTTCACATCACATAGAATTTCCTGCCTCTTGCAGACCAAGCAGACCAAGAAAAAAGCAGGTTTGAGATTTCTAAGACCAGTTGGCACAGACACACATGCATGACTGTAAACACACAAGTGCACGCACAAAAACACCCCCCCCCCACACACACACATCCAGCCACCATCCACACACACATTGTGCCTCTGCACATACAACTGCATACATAAAAGTAGGAGAGCACATCCATTCAGACACAAATGCAAACTTTAAGAAACAGAGATGACCACATATTTCCACACACATGCAGACCAATTCACATACACACACATACACAACAACTCAAAAGGAGTAGAAGCCACTCCTTGGGGGGGCAAGAGATTTCTTTCATATAATTGTGGCCTAAATATCACATCAAATACTCTGCCTAGCACTTGTTAAAAATAATGTGTATTTGTATTGCTTTGAAGAACATGGTTCTGATGGTGTGATACTGCATTGGCTTTTTGCTGATGGTGCTCTCAGACACACAGCCCTTACATGTTGTCCTCAAAATACCTCTGAAGTGTTTCACAATTGTTGCATAAGCCCTACCTGAGGCATGCCACTGCACTCCTCACTACCAGTTAGTTTACAAGTCAAGTGCAAACGTTTCATCTGCTAATTCATGGGTTTAAAAAAAGAGAAAAAACTTGTCAAGCCATTGTCATTTCATTTGAACCAAGACACTGATCAATATATTGGGTATCAATAGTGACTGCTGCTGTAAACCAAGCAGCTGGAAGATGATCAGTTCCCGGCCTGTGCTGCTGAGCTGAGCTGGATCAGAGGATCAGAGATCAAGATGAGGCCAGAGCGATGACCTCCAAAACACGGTTAGCTTAACAACCTCCTGACATGTTTGGCTTGTGCAATTCTGACTGAAACATATGGCTTGTGTCTCGATGAAATTCACAGCAGCCATCACGTGCGGCGGGCCTGATACTCGGCCTACCACAGCAATACCAATGCAAACATGTGCATTTGCTTTTCCATTTATCCACAAGGCAAACAAGCTCACCCACAGCAAATCTTGTGTCTGACATTGCACAGTGCTGCTTCCACATTCCAAATGTGCCCACTGTGGATGGAGCATGTGTCACAACCAGAGAGCTACCACCACCATGCCAACCAGCTGAATCATGCGCTCACTAGTGAGTCATGCATTACATGTTCATATGCTAATGTATCTGTATGGTACCTTAATATGCTTGGATGGTGGGATGTGAAAGCCCATTGCTATTCTACTGTGTAAAAAACATGAAAAGCTGATGTATAATGTCATGGATAGAGGATATAAGTCATTGTCAGTGGTCCTTAGATGGGTCTGTATCCTATATTTTGTGACTCAGTGTGTCGTTATTAGGGTGTGGATGGTGGAAAGTATTGGTGGTATGTCATTATTCAGAAAAAAGGGTATATTTGTGACATATCATTATTGTGTTTAGATGGAGAGGGGTTGTTTTGTGTGTATGCGTGCGCATGTCTCTCTCATTGTGTGCGTGTCTGTGATGTGTGTTTATGTGTGAGTTGCTGTGCGGCTGTGTGTGTGTCTATAAGTGTGTGTGTGTGTTTGGGTGTGTGTGTGAGTGGCCCCCACTGTGGCTGTAGTGAGGACATGCTGGAGAGCACAGCAGTGTGTCATCTCTGTCCTATCATTAATTCACAAACCCCCCCTCAGAAAGACCAGCAGTCACAGCTGTCTGTCTCCACACTGCCCTTTCCTTAGACTAACACACACACACACACACACACGGATAGACACACACCATCCTTCCAGCACATACACACACACATACACACTCACTCACACGCACACACACACACACACAAACACACATCCTCCTCTTGGATTTTCTTTTCCAACTGCTTCTTTCTGTAACACACTCAAGATGAACTGAATGCACTTTTTTGCAAAGCTCCATACCTCCTCCAGTGTGACTGTTCATAGTTGTGACAAATCTGCTTTGACTGCTTACTTTAAATAGTAAACCACTTCAACAAAACCATCTGGAATTCAAAGATCCCTTATAGAATGCCCATTGTGGGTGTATATATTATGAGAAATTTGTCTCAGAACAGTTTGTAAAAGAACAGTAACATAACGATCATGTCCTGTTTAATTTAAAGAAACAGCCATCTGGGCAGCGACAGTCAGTGGGTAGGTTTATGATGTGAATTACAATCCAATTTTGCCGCTTGTAAACCAGTAATTGAACAAATTACTTTTTTTTGCTGTCATAAAAGCACAACCTCACAGACACTGATTATTAAATCTGATATATGTATATCATCATTACACAATAAGAATGCAATCCAATCTTCCTGCAATGCTCTGACTACACAGAGGTTGGAAATAGCGTCTGAGCAGATCTGCCATTCAGCAGACTCTTCTGGTTCTACCAAACATCTCCATTTGACGCAAAAAAGAAAGAACGAGTCACTAAAAACCTGCCTTACTGTTCTTCTGTTTTCCTCTTAAAAAACCATTTGCCTTTGCCTGGAAAAGAGTCCAACAGAGACAAGCCCCCGTGTCTTTCAGCCTAGAGAGACAGTCAAGACTGGGTATGAGGAGGAGGGAGTAGAGAAGAGACAATAACAACAATAGCCTTGGGGTGGCGGTGGTGATGGTGGTTGGGTGGAAGGGGGCATGGACTCAGCACTGTGTCCATCCCTACCATGGCCTCAATGCGAGACGGCCCAGGCCACGAGAAGTGCCTAGGGCAGTGGGCCGAATGGCTATCGACACCAGTGCTGGTAACCTGCCTGTGAGCCCAGCGCAAGCAGAAATAAAATTAAGAGGCTCTCCACAGCCGACTGGATGAGGTGCTGGAGATTCCATAATGGCTCCGCTCTCTGTCACACCTGGTTCCATCATCATCTCTGCTTCTGCCACTGCAGCACAGCTGAAAATCAGGGGCTCTCACAGAGTGTGGAGAAAAAAAAACAAAAAAACAAAACAACAAAAAAAAACATACTCAGAAACTTTCCTTTACGAGTCATAAAACCGCCTATTTTTGAAACATTATCCCTTTCACCATCCGAGCAGTATCTCATTTTAAAGCACCTCTCTGTATGGTTATTGTATGCCACTGAATTTCTGCTCCATAAAGTGCTGCGGAGAGATCCATGATGGATTGTTATTTACATGCAAAAAGCAGTCAGCTCCATTCAGCTGCTAATTATTGTAGCGCGGCTTTTTACCGCATGAACTCCACAGAGTACCGGTTGTTGAGCTGAGCATCACAACCTCCCAATATTTTACAAGGCCATCTCCCACATTTACTGTGTGTAAACACATACAGACACATACACATACAGACACATACGAACAAACGCATGTACAAACACACACACATGCATACACACACACACACACACACAAAGGCACACACAGACACGCACACACTTACAGAATGCACACAATGAGATGCCTGAGACATGCTCAACATTCCAATATAGAGAACGTGTTCTCAGTTCTTCATGGCCATTTCATACACAACAATGTACAAATGTACAACAATGTTGGTGCGTGCATGCACACACACACACACACAGCACCATTGCACCATAATCTCTAGTTGTGCAAGCAAATTGCAAATGAAAGCGTCTCTTTTGATACTTGTGTTTTGTGAACTGCTGCAGGCTTCAGGCTAGGTGACAAAAGTTAGCCTTTACCGAGGTAATATTTAGCAGACTGACAGTGCAACACATCACCAACTTGTACAGGGTGAATTATCTTGGAAGACACAAGAGCTACATATCTGCATGTGACTTCGGGTGGCACGTCACAGGGTGATGGATTGGCGAAGCAACACCAATATGCAAGGAGCAACAGTAAGCAAGTGGGATATTACAATTCTGTTCAGATGCTCGGCACAGATAAATTATGTATCATCATCTCCGCGCTCTCCAGAAATCTTACAGAAACACGCCCAGGTGGTGCCTGGCGCGGCGCACTTCAAATACACCCGCCCGCCGTGGACCCTCTGACAATCACTCTCAGATAAGCTTTTATGCAGCGCCACTGTTAGCTTACTGACCGCCGTGTTTTCACCGAGAACCTGCACGAGCCAGCAGAAGGAATATTTAATGGCTGCTTAACTACCACATCAAATCAGTGAATAAAAATATAAGATAATTTACAGTAAAAGTAAATAAATGAAACGTAAAGTTTCCAGTCATAAATCCCACCACTTTGAATGGGGTGTGTTATCTGTAAGTTTTGAGATGCAATGATTTAATATTCCCCTCCCCTGTCTGTAACAGAATCTGGACAATACATCTCAGTCAATAAACATAGATTGCATTAGCTTACAATACAGCGCTAGAGAAAAATCAAAGCGACCAATAAAAAACACAGGAAATACCGCTGATATGTCTTCACGATTATCAATGCGTAATTACGACATTATTAGATATAGGTGTACCCTCCCTCGTGTAGGTGTATCCTCCTTAGTGGAGAGATAAGGAGTCTTTGGAGAGGTAGTCTACCCGCGACGGTTGGATGTTGCCCAGAACCAAATGTTTAATGGAGCATTTGATTATTTGTTACTTATATAGATAATATTATCGTCTGCCACGGACCAGTAGACTGTGATGTGAGAGGCACGCAATCGTTAAACTCCTGTTTATGTGAAATGAACAGGCTGCCATTCGCATACCCATTGCATAACAGCTCAAACAACTTCTCTCACTGTTGCAGGAAACTCCCCAACATCTCGGGCTGTCACAGAAACTAGAACATCTCCCCACGACAACTGTGTCACTGGCGGCTATTATGTGCATGTGTTTTATAAATTTTTAATTTGCTGGTAAGTAAAAGCGATGAAGCCAAACATGTTTTCTCCGTTTGATGCGTAACGGAAACCGCAAGGTGCTATGGAAAAGCTGGAAGTTGCAGAGAAACTCCGCACTTTGCAGCATTTAATTTTCATTTGGAAATCTGTGATCACTGGAGACACACTCGATGGCACACATGATTACACAGAAAGTTGTATTCCACTGCACCCTGCACGGTATTTCTGAGCAGCGCCTCACTCCTCTTTTATAACACAGCGGTCAAATCCCAACTGACTTACCTCACTTTGCTATTCAGACGGCATAAATCTTGATGCGTTTTCTCCTCGAGTTCCAAGTCCTCTTGCACTCTGTTACCGTCTCGCTCTTTACGCAGTGTCCGCACGCGGGAAGAGTGAAAGAGAGGGTGCCACTGTCCTCCGCGGGAGCCTCATCGGAGGAACAGAGGGAGAGAGTCGAGAAAGGGAGAGAGAGAAAGGGGAAAAGAGAGAGAGAGAGAGAGAGGGGGATGAAGGTAGAGAGAGAGAGAGAGAGAGAGAGAGAGAGAGAGAGAGAGAGCTGTTGCTGTAGTAAAAGGAAAAGAAACGCGTCTAGCGCAGATCAGGCAGCTTCGCCTGAGGATGCTTCTGTCTCCTAGCAACAACAATCCATCTTGCGATGATACATTTTTATTGGATAAAGTCAAAACTTGACCGATCACTTCTAGCAATTAAAGGTACACCAATCGCGACTAGAGGAATAGAGGCCATAGGTAAGAAATACAATGATTTCTCAGTAAAGGCAGGTAAAGACAGTTGAAGACTGGGTGGGAGAGGGAATGCTAGGGTGGGAGAGAGCTGGGACTCAGCTCATAATCGCCCACCTCGTTCTCAAAGTTCAAAGTTTCAGTGAGATGAGCATTGTTTCAAACCTCTATGTAAGTGTGTAAAAGAAAACATAAAGAGAGAGAAAGGAATGTACCTGGAAATTCTGTGGACTTTTGTACAATAGCCTCTAACCCTTATAAAATTAGGTTGCTTCACTCGTCATTAAAAGCATTAAAAAATCACTAACATTTATTCCTATCAAGACAAATGTGAGCGTGTGTGCGTGTGTGTGTGTGTGACCAAGTACGGACACCTTTCCATAATAGCTCTTACATTCTTAGGTCTCCAAACACCTTTGCAGGTAGCAGCCAGCACTTAAGCTCATTCCAGGTTATTACAACAACGATCAAATAAATTAACCTCAAAGGCGGCAACAAGCTCCAAGCAAATCCATATTCACGAGTAAAGTACATTAGTTGAATAAACGTTTAATTGTACATCAGACAGACATTTCTGATTATTGTACCTCATAATCTGTTTAAGCAGTGTCACAGAAAAAGCAAAGACCAGTAGTAATGTGTGGCCTCTGACTATCAGGGGAGATTGGAGACTCTTATCCACTTCCTCCTGACAACCATTATAACACTCCATGCTACCTCAAATGCCAAACATGTCCCAGCCCAGCTCCAAGCCTAAACTCATCTCCTGTGATGTCATGCCTCTGTTTGTGATGTGTCATTAAAATGCGGGTATTTAAGTCTGCCGTTCCCACTGAATGAACAGGGGATTGGAATGGGCGCACACATGCATGGCTGAACATGAGAATTCTCTGGCTGCCTTTGTCCATGTTCAACCAAAGGGAAAAATACAGAAAAGTTCACATTAAATATAAATATATATTAATAAGAACATATTTCTCCCCTTAATTGTCCTGGGCTGCCCCCCACTCCCCACCCGCCTTGTCGTGGTCAGTGAAGTGCAGAATGAAATTTTAAAAATGTTCTTTCACAGTTTAAATATTTTCTCTATAATTACCGGAGATAATTATATTGTTTGCCTGTGTGTGTGTGTGTGTGTGTGCGTCTGTCTATGGCTTACTTTGACTGTTTGGCACGTGAGGGCTTGGATGTCTTTCCCATTTTCCATGACAAAAACACAAGCTAGTTTTCACAGTTTCTGATACAGAATTTATCCTTGTGAAATGCAACAAATTCAGCTATTCTTCTGCCAGGAGGATTGTGGGGTGGGGGCAGCAATGTAAACATGAACTGTCTAAATTCCAAATTGAACCACTAAAGCAATTCGGAAATGTAACCACATTATGCACAATGTTTGGGTGGTGATAAGGAGCAACAAAGAGAGAGATAAAGAGAGAAAGAGAGAGAGAGAGAAACTAAGAAGGAAACTCCACCAGGGTGCTGTGCTCTGAGCTCGACCTTGCGGGTGACTATTTTACATGAAGCGTTGCGATCCCAGCAGCCTGAGAAGCTAGGCCATTTATTAAAGCCCCCCTTTCTCCTCATTGCTATTTCTCTCTGTCTTTTTTTACTGCATAAAAACAAATGACACCAGAAATGAATCATTCAGGTGCAGACCACCAGGGGTTTACCAGTGAGGGAATTCACATATAACATGGGTATGTGTGTATATGTGTGTATGTGTGTTTGAATGTGTAAGTCAGTGTATTTGCAGGAACACAGCAGCACAGAATTTACACATGACAGTTAATCCAGGGGGCTATAAAAATCCTGTGCTATTTCTCATCAGTGCATCCATGTCACCTCCTCCATCTCACACACGCTACTGTGTGAGGATCACAAGGGCCCTAGAGAGCTGGCGAACATTCCCCCTCACTCACCCATTTGCAGGTGTTTGGTGTGGAGGTGCACTAACATGTCTTCAGATGTTAGAATGATCATTTCGACCATTTTTTTTTCCTTACGACTTTCAGAAACAGGACAAAATTGGACCGGAGCTGTTCCACACCACTCCCCATTATCATAAAGTCGGTGACCACTGGTGCAGCTTCTGTTATTCAGAGAGGCCCTGCGCTTTTCTTTTTCTTCCTTGCCTTCAAATAACCCACACGATGCCAGTTCCAATCATTTGCCAGATCTCTGTGTGACTATATGCTCCCCAAAAAGCATCGTCGCCTCCGCCTATAAAGGCCTCTTTGTCCTTTCCCATGCATGTATGCAGGACAGACTGGCTTTGTTTGGCCAGCAACTCACAGGGATGAGGGCTTTGTGCCGGACGGCCCTCCATAGGGTTTGGCTTTCCCAGCGGAAAAGCACCCGAGTGGGTGGAAGAGATCTCCAGCACTGGGCTGTTGGCCTAGAGTTGAGACAGTCTGAATGAACAAGGCCTCCCCTCCTGCAGGTCCACTCTGCTGGAGACAGGAGTCCCCTACAGGCATGAATTTGTGTGTGTGTGTGTGAGTGTGTGTGTGTTTCTTATAAGTAAGTTTGTGATGGACGTGTGATGTGTGATGATGTGTTTGGATGTTAGATTTGAGTAATCTAGTGTGCAAATCTGCACTTGCATGTGTGTCTGAGGAGAGAGAGAGAGAAAGGGCTAATGTGTTTGTGTGTGTGTGAGTGTGGGTGCGAACTTCAAACTTCCCCCTCATGGAGTGATTCCATCTGCTTCTCCTGTTGCCTGTCTATCCGCTCCAGACGAGCTTGGCTTTAAACGTTTAGCTGAGTAGCCATGTCAGAGTATTAATACAATTATCAATGGCTCATTTATCATGGCTTCGATGAGTGCCATGCAAGTGATTGGTTTACTGCACACACCACACACACACACACACACACAAAAACCCTCAAAAAGTGATTGACAAAAAAAAGCAATGACTCAGTATGGTGTGTGCTCCGAAGGGCTTTTTAAGAAGTGAGGCATAAGAGGGATATTGATTTGTCTGCCCATCATTGATCATGCACATTCAGGACATTGACTTTTATCTGAATGCACTTAACCCGTTTCCCAACCAAACCCACTACAAAATACCCTTGTATGAATGCGAGGGGAAAAAAAAGAGAAAAGAAAAGGACACCTCTGTCATAATGTGAGTTTGACTGAGGTCACTGTGTGTGTGTGTGTGTGTGTGTGTGTGTGTGTGTGTGTGAGTTTTTTTTGGCAAGGGAGTTTAGGGAAGGGGCGGGGTGGTCATCCAGACTCTCGTGTCCATGTCTGCAGGAAGGCGGGCACAGTGAGAATAGAGGCAAGCCATGGCCGAGTCGATGCCCTTGAGCGCACTCTGTTGCTATAGCTATTTACTCAGTGGCTATGCCCACAACCATGTCTGTTTGCATCCCAAATGTTTAGCTTCACTGTGTATCCATCTGCCATTTTCACTTTTTCTTTTCACTCTCTCTCTCTTTTCTTTTGCCCGTTCCCCCTTTTTATGATTTATTTCCATGCTAATAGGATAGCGAGTTCTACTGGATATGCTTGTGGTTGTTTATGATGCATGCACAGTCGGCCCATTCCAGTGTCATGGATGTGACATTTGC